>JAPKID020004608.1:0-11578 GCA_026931265.2 Tropidonophis doriae | reverse complement strand
TGACCTGTGCGCCGCCCTGGGTCCTTTTCTAAGGAGAAGGGCGGGATACAAATAAAATTTTGATTGATTGATTGATTTTTTGATTGATTAGAAGAGGCGCATCAGGTAAGTACCAACACTCTTTTTTCATGTCTAAGGCTGGGCTAGAATTCAGGGCCTCCTGGTTTCTTGCCTGGGGTTTTAACCACTAGAATTCCCTCTAATCTGCCAAGAGCCATCTTGTGATCTAAAATAAGTTTATCTAAGATGAATAGAAAGATAACACAACTTTCTATTTACCTTAGATAAATTTACAAACAATTAAAAGAGGAGGCTGGTATGTGGTGGCTCAGCAGCTAAGATGCTGAGCTTGTTGATCAGAAAGGTCGGCAGTTCGGCGGTTCGAATCCCTAGTGCCGCATAATGGAGTGAGCTCCCATTACCCTAGCAGTTCAAAAGCATGTAAAAATGCAAGTAGTAAAATAGAACCACCTTTGGTGGGAAGGTAATAGCACTTCGTGCACCTTTGGCATTTAGTCATGCCAGCCACATGACCATGGAGGCGTCTTAGGACTGTGCTGTCTCTTCAGCTTTGAAACAGAGATGAGTGCCACCCCCTAGAATCAGGAATGACTAGCACATATGTGCGAGGGGAACTTTTACATTTACCTTAAAAGAGGAAGAAAAGGAGGAAGAAAAGACATAATCCACAAAACTCAAAAGAGCCATCCATTAGCCTTAATATTTTCTGTAACAAAAAGGTTGTTGTCTGAATGCTAACAGAATAGAAAAGATGAGACTAGGAAGCTTGCCTATTCAACCTCCAGACTACTCTTTTCAGATAAATTAAAAAAAAACCTTTTAATTTATTCCTATACATGGTCTATCATGAGAAGAAAGAATCAAATAAAATGTCAGACTTGGTTATCTTTCAAAAATGGGATATTTCCAGTGTGTAACATTACATAACATCTATATCAATAAGCAATCCTATAATCTTCCATTTCCTATTTGTTGTTAAGGATCATTAGACAGCCTGTATACAACAGGACAGAAAATGACCCCTTTCCTTCTTTGTTTAGCCATTTTATATCCAGCTTTGTTAAAGAGTGACAAGAAAGATTTCTGAATGTGAAATTCCAGTTCTTTAGTTACTAATCTAATCAATGACAACTTATGTTTTCAGATTTATGACTTCACAAAAATTAGATCTATTTGTTTACTGAACCCTGTTCTAGGGAGGATAATTACACCAATACAATCTGGGCTTATTATCTTATCCCTCTCCACTTCCCTTTATAACACAACATTTCCTGTATGTGTTCAGTGAAGCTGAAAATGATATTTTGGTAATGGACACACAGCAAATGTTCAACAGGACGGAATGACAATATAAGTTTTATCAAGGGAAAGATCTGGCAAGGCCTTCTCTTCCCAATTCTCAATGTTGAGAAGGTAAAGACAGAGATGAGGTAATTACAGATTTATTTCTAGACTATCTCTTTTTAATATAACATCAAACTTTAAGGTAATCCAGTTAGCAAATTAGAGATGCCTTATAGAATATGATTTATCAGCTATTTACCTACTGTCATTGGATTTAAAATTCACTCCATATTATAATCTTAGCAGGAAATTAAATCATCTTATTAAATGGTTATTGGAACTACAATAAATGTGGGAAGAGAATGAGTGATTTTAAAATATCAAGCTTTTACTCTGAACTATATATTTTAATTTAAAAGCCTGTAGAGAATTCCAATGCATTTGGATGTTTTCTCCATATAAAATGAGTTTTAATCACATCATTCAAAAAATAATAATATTTTAAAAAAAACCTGGGAAGTTGAAAGGGTCCACAAAGGTTATGTAGTTCAACTCTCTGCAAAGTACAGAAAACCAACTGCAGTATCCTTGAGAAGTAGCAATCCAGTCTCTTTTAAAACCTACAAAGACTGAGAACCCACAACTTCTCTATGTTACACAAGATTCTCAGCCATCCGGGTAAAGTTGTCTAGAAGGCAATATGTGGGAACTTGACTTCTTTTCTTTTGGTTTCAAACATTTTGCTGCTCATGCAAGTAGTTTCATTAGTTGGAATTTACTCACCTAGCAAGCCTATTCAGATTAGTGAAAAATGAAACCAGAGATGGTATTCAGTTGGTTCGGACCAGTTCTGGTGAACCAGTAGTGGAAATTTTGAATACTTTGGAGAACTGGCAAATACCATCTCTGGCCATTCCATGTCCTATAGTCCCTTGTTTCTTTAGCTCAGCTTATCTGTGTAGCAGAGGAGATTGCCACACATCAGCTGAGCTAAACAACAGCTCATCTCACCAGCACTGACACCAAGGGTGAGTTTTGAGTACTGCACATGTGTATGAACACGTGTTAGGTACATGTAAACATGAAGAACTTGTAGGAAAAGATTTCAAATCCCACCGCTGACCATAGAGGACATATATACATGTGAGACCGCGTCCTGTCCCATACCGATCCGCTCCCACAGGGAGGGCCTTCTCCTGGTGCCGTCAGCCCGACAATGTTGGCTGGTGACACCTAGGGGGAGAGCCTTCTCTGTGGCGGGCCCCACCCTCTGGAACGACCTGCCCCCCGAATTACATACCATCTTGGACCTCCGCCTATTCCGCCAACATCTTAAAACATTTTTATTTCAACAAGCCAGCCTAGGATAACCCCCCAACATTGAGTCTTAGCAATCAAATTTTAATTAGAGGTTTTAAAAAGGGATTTTAGCATGCGTATATTATTTAATAATTTTTAATAAGGGTATTTATGTATTTGTATTGTTTTTAGTTGCCTGTGCGCCACCCTGGGTCCTTTTTTAGGAGAAGGGCGGGATAGAAATGTAATAAAATAAATAAAATAAATAAATATAGGGTCTCCTATGTCTTTAGTCAACTTGCTCAGACTGAAGAAGCTACTTGGATAAGCATCAAAACATTTCAAACAAAAAAAAAAAAACTCCAGTGACCAGGACTAAAGTTTCACGTAACTTTTGTAAATTGATTATTTCACTGTTTCAGAGAACTTAGTGTGAGAACATTTTTTTTCTTATATTTAAATAAAATCCACCCTTTAATGTAAGTTGAAAAACTGTGATTTCTTGTCCTAGTTTCTACAACTATGGGAAATAGTTCTGACCATTTTTACTATGGCACCCTTTTGTGTCTCCCCTCAATCTTCTTTTTTCCAAACTAAATAACACAGTTCCTTCACTGGAATAGATTAAGCAATGCCTTGAAAGAACCAAATCTGCTTGTCCATTCTGGTCATTCAGAGAGAGCCTCCTTCTCCATGAGGTACATGGAGTATGGGTTAGACTAGGGGTGTCAAACTCGCGGCCCACAGATCAGATATGTCATGCTCTGGCCACCTCCATTTTACTGAAGGTGAAGAGGAAAAAGTTGTGATATGTCATGTGACAGTGTGACAACATGAGTTTGACACCAGTGGATTACACTATAGGTCTTCTCTGCAAGTGCTTATTTTTGTTTCAGAAACAACTCAAAGTAGTTCTATTCCAATGAGCTGGCAGTTGACTGATTGGGAACTGCTGTCTTGAGGGTTGGGTTTTTAGTTTCTTGGTTTCTGGAGGGTTGTTTGTTTGCTCTCTGTCTTTCTGTGTGTGTGTGTGTGTGTCTCTCTCTCTCTCTTTCTCCATTTCTGTGTGTGGTTTCTTATATTTTCATTATGATGGATTAGTTTGTTTTTTGTTTTGTTTCATTTTTGCTTTTGAATGTTTTGGATGCTGGCCAGTGTTCTCCAGGATTGGAGTGGATTATAAATATCAGCCAATCAACCAACAAAAATAAAATAACCCCTTAACCCTCCCCTGGCTCATGTTCTACTTTGTCTGCATCTGGTTCATGTGAATATAGGATGTATTCATATAGCATTTCAAAATATATTTTTTTCCAAAAAAAAAATGCTGTATCAAAATCCACAACAGTAAAAATTGACCCATCTTAAATCCAAAACTGATGTCTTGATTCTGTACCTATCCTTCCATATTTACACCTACAATTAATCCCAAACAAATTTTTGATATATACCTTTTCCTATTCAATTTTCTATTAATTTTATTAAACTAAAGTGAAGCTGTATTATACAACACTTCAAGATCATGTAATGATTTTGATGCAGTTAAAATAAATACTGGGTTTTTATTTTTATTAGCAAAAGGTTTCATTTTACTATTATTTTATTAATTTTAATTTTATTAGCAAAAAGTGACAGATAACAATGAATTCCATTCATGGTTGCCATCTCTGAGTCCAAAATTTTCATTACTAAGTGAGATAATTGTGAAGTGTAATTTTTCCCCATTTATACGAACTTTCTTGCCACAGTTGTTAAGTGAATCACTGCAGTTGTTAAGTTAGTAATATGGTTGTTAAATGAATCTGGTTTCCCCCATTGACTTTGCTTGCCAGAAGGTCACATGACATTGGGACACTGAAACCATCATAAATATGAATCCGTTGCCAAGCATCTGAATTTTAACCATGTTACCATGAGGATACGGCAATGGTTGTAAGCATGAAAAATGGTCATAAGCCACTTTTTCAGTGCAGTTGTAACTTTGAACAGTCACTAAATGAACTGTTGTCAAAGTAAGTAGTTTACTTGTAGTAAAAGAAAGGTTTCTTTTATTTTCCTAGTGGCCAACTAAGCATAGTATGCAATCTGTGCTGTACTTCCATAAACATCTAAGGAAAAAATAATATACACTGTACAGATTTTGCTGCCAATTCAACAAACTGGCAAATAGATGCCAAATATGTCTTGCTAAATATGTTGTACCAAATATAATCAGACATTTAAAGCAAATGCTATGCAGAGATTAGCAATGCGATTGTGCATGTCTAACAAGCCCCATGGACTTTCCTTCTCTCAGGCAAACAAACAGAAGGATCAACGAAATTACGAACCTTGAAGAAAATGCTACTTCATGAAATCATCTCTTCCTCAGTTACTAAACAGAATCATAAATTAAAATTGACATCACTGTGTATCTCTAGATCACTAGATACACCATAGCATTATGGTGACAGAAGAAACGGCATGCTTAAATCATCCTCTACCATGAGATCCAAGATATAGAATTCCCACCTCAAAGTGGTGATACAGTAGTATTTTTCTATCTATGATCGATAGATCAATACTTCCATCAGATAGTAAAATTTTAGGTCATTGTATCTACTTAGAGCAGTCAGAAATGTAAACCTGGAATACATAAGCAGTTCAGAGGGCCATTAACCATTACATGAACAGACAAATTACGTTGACGAAAAATAGGAGATTACCAATAAAGGAGCTAGTGTTTTTCCCCCTATATGCTATGCAAATTTATCCATATGGTTACAGTTGTAGCAATGGTGAGGGGACTTAAAAAACAATTCTTTTAGTGGCTTTTAATGACACCAGATGTCCACATGGTAAGGAAGAAGGGGAAAAAGTGATCAGAGAATGAATTGTGCCCTGTGGAATACAAATGTAATGCCCGGAACTGTGCCAAAATCTCATTCTTTTTCATGGTACAACCTGTCTTACCATTCCTCAGCTAAGACTGAAGGGTGGCATTTTTTTTCAGATGTCATAATTTCTTTGCCATCTGTTTCTGGGGGACCAATATAGCATCAATGTTGTTTATATCTCCCAAGAGTATAAAATAATTAGGAATTGTGTAACACTTTCTTTTATTAGTATTATTTTACTCAAAATAATCCTAAAACAAACACAAACCCAGAAGCTTCGCTCCTTGTGGGTGACAGAAACTTTTGCTTATACTCCATACCGCTCAAATAATTAGGAGCTTCCTAATAATATTTGTTGCTAACTATGCCAATGTTGTTGCTAACTATTCCTATTTGAATAGTAAAATTGGTGGGTGGGTGGGTGTAGGCACGCACGGGCATGCACACATTTGTGGCATGGGAAAATAAGAGTAATGAAAAACGGTATTGTATTCCTTTTTTTTTTAATGGAACTTTACAAATGCTTAGATAATCTAGCTCCATATTACAAATACCCCCATTTGCTTCAGAGTCAATGTCTTCCTTAAAATCAATTGTTTCTGAGTAGTTACTTGGCACTTGTATGGATCTTATCCTAATAATGGAAGCCATTTCTCATGACAAACTATTACAGGACTTATTTCAACTGTCCTTATAAAGGATCTATATCAATTCCTCTGTTTAGGGTTGAACCAAGGTCATATTTTATTATCTTTAGTTCCATTCACTCCCCTCCACCTGTCACTATCCTGTTTGCACAATAAAACAAATTGTGAGCTGCCTTTTTGTACTTGAGGTCATTTGATGGGACTCTCAGTAAATGCACCTATGCCCTCTTCCCATTTCCTTTTTCTGCAGCTGGAGATTGTATAGATGAATGAAAGTGCTTGAAAAACTGTTCCCAAATTGAGTCTCAGGTCTCCAACCACCCTTCTTAAAACCATGGAAATTCATTTCTTTCAGTGAGGAATATTTTGATGTCGCTGGCAGTGAATTTTTCCTAGCTGCAATGGTTTCATTATTATATTTCCATTTATCATCAAACAGTAGACTGGATTCATTACTCATTTATTTAAAGCATAAAGGGGCCTAGTAACCACATATCTTCCTCCTGACCTTTTTGTTTTTATGTTGTTAGTCCCTTCCTTACTTTTTTGTAAGATGCCATGTAAATAGAAGTTACAAGGAAGAAATCAATCAATTAATAATAATAATGTGGTTTTGAAACATGTGATTTGTTCTTTTCTTTTTCTTTTACTTGGGCCACAAAAACTTCCTTCTTCAACTGTATCTGTGTTCCCCACATCGCCAACAACCATACATTAGTTTTGAGCAATATTTTTTTCTTTTTTCACATATATTTTCCCAGTTATTTGTTTTGTGGGTTTGATACTGCTTATTTTATTTTTCCAGCATTTCTCAGATGTTGCATTCAGGCCACTAAATGTTAGCAAGGGAATTTAATTTTCTTTCTAAACTCTTGTGCTCATTGAGGTAATTGCGACTCTGATCTGACTGCAATCCTATATTTCTTCACCTAGAACAATTTGGTAGAAAAACAAATAGTGCCTACAAATAGTGACTCCATATTGGTCACCCTCATTTTCCTTCAGAACATTTTTCTGGTGGATATTCTGATATTTTGGAAGAATTTAAAAGTAAACCCACTCCAAACAACCTCCAGAATCATCTATTACTCCTGCCGAAAAAAGATAGACCTTTTTCATTTGAAGAACTGATTAACAGGAGAATGGGATAATGAAAACATTTCTTACCTATGGTCCATTTCAATTCATAATCATTCATTGTAAAATAAATACACAATCATACTCAAGTGAATCTATGGAGAGATGAAAAAAATTGAGAGGGTGGTTTGAGATCATCCAACTGAAGCTCCATCCCTTGTTTATATGTACATTAAAAGGAGACAAGGCCTTGATCACACCATCATAGCTACCATCTTCTTTGGCCTACCTGTGGAGTCCCCTGCTCCTACTCAGAATTCCAGGGGCAGAATATGGACACATCTTAATGTAAAATGTAACATCTGTTTCTTAATCTTAATTCTCTTTTTCTATACAACACTCACACAATTTCAAATAGCTTTAGCATCCATTATAAACATTCCTTCTGAGCAGTAAACAAACATTGGCACCATCCCTTTAAAATTATTCAATGCTACCAGTTGTTTTTACTGTAAATGCATGACAATCAAATAAGTTTGGTAACCACATTCTTTCTGTGTATATGCGTATGTTTGAAAAACCACTTATTCATTTCCCCAGTTTGCATATATTTCCTCAGCCAAGTTTGCAAATAGCAACTGAGTAAACAGAAAAGCACATCATAATAAATATAGCCTAAATTGTGTCTGGAGCTTAGAGGAATGTGATTGCATTACGGTAATGGAAAATAAAATACATAAGCTGCACTACTAGTAACTAAAAATGTTTACTAGCTTACCCTTTAACTGAAGCACGTCTTAAAATGTCAGTTCATAATTTTGCAACAAAATTTATAATAGCCAGAAAACAATTGCTAGGCAAACAAAAAAAAAAAGAGTTAAATGCATCGAGAAAAGTGGTGATAAATGTATATCCAGCATCAAAGAATCTAACCTATTTGCTCTAATAGTAAAATGCAATATTGGTACCTTTCCAGTATGTAACTAATCAAAAATGTGGCCAAGTGAACATTCATAACAGCACTGACAATTTGAGGCCCTAAAGTCTCAGGAAACTGCAGAATAGCCCCTTATAAATCTAAGAAATAAAATAAATAACTTCAACTATAAAATTATAAACAATTAATATATCAAAAATATAGAAAAAGACGGATGCAGCCTATTATTTCTGAATGACAGATTAACAGATGAATGTCATAATAAACACATATCTTACCCATAGTACATTAGTTATATGTCTTTGTTTCTTTCTATCTTTGCAAACTATTGTACCATGCCAATATATTACATTTCCAGTTTTTCTTTTGTACTTTAGCCTTTTCCAATCCAGTCTTTGTTTCTTCCTCAAGTCTTAACCCATCCACTTCTCTTTCATTTGCTGATTTTGTATCATGATCCTCACTCATTAATTCTCTTTCTAATCAAATCACCCTAAATTACTTTTTTCATTCCTCAGATATTCTTCACTTATTTCATCCTTGTTTTGCCTCTTCCTCTTTTTGCATATACATTCAATAACCATCCTAACTTCATTCAGCTTATCTTTATATTTCTCCCAACAAACTTCATTTCTTTATATAAAAATATCAGGAGCCCTTTCTTACACAAAGCCTTCCTCTTTTTAGCCAACATTTATCCTTCACAAAGCAGCATTTATTTCATTTTACAACTTCTCCACCAGCATTTGTGCCTTGAAATTCCTTGTTACATATTCCCATCTTTATGAAATGATTAATCAGAATCCAAATTACATTTTATTTTCCTGGTAATACTATAACACTGATCTCTGCTACATTGTCAAATCATGCAACCTATCTAACATTATTTTCAAATCAACCAGGTCCTTGGCTAATAGGATAGCATTTGGATACACAGAAAAACACATCAGTTCATGTCATTGGCCAACTGACCACTAATAAGCATAAACAGTCTTTCTATTCTTCTAATAATAAATTAAATAACAAATGAACATCTTATCTTTCTCTCTCCTCAATGCTGAATAATTCACTAAGCATTCCATTCACTCTCACATCTATTTGCTTTCATCATGTACCATTTTAATAACATTGAGAATTAACCTTTAATTCCGTGCTTGCATAATTCAAGCTTGTTCAGTTCATCATAAACATTCTCTAAATCAACAAATGTACAATAAACTTGTCACATTCATGTATTTCTCATTGGCCTGTTAAAGAGCAAACATTTGATCTGCACACCCGTTGCCCAGCATAAAGCTATTCTGTGTGTTACTTGCCATATTTTGCCCAGTGTCACTTCTCATATTCTTTCAGATAGAATTCTGCCAAACTTCTCAGGCACACCTAACCAACTAATCCCCTGTAGCTTTGGTGTTCATTCTCCTATCTGTTCTTTTGTATGGGGAACAATAAGAGCATTCTTCTAACTGTAAAGCAAAGCTGCAGCCTTCACACACACATTCAACAAGTCACACAGCTGCTCCAAACCCAAATTTAAAATGTCTCCACTTAAACCATCTATATCTGCATCCTTGCCCTTGTTTGCAATGTTTTCACATTTATGACTTTCTTTTCACCATTTTTTTCAGTTCTGTTCTTAGACACATCACTATAATTATCATACAAATCTCTCAAATGCTTTTTCCAGCATTTTCTCTCACTTTTTTCCTAGATTATTCTCCATCCACTTTCTAAATAATTTACTTCTTGTTGTTAGTTGTGAAGTCATGTCCAACCCATCACAAACCCATGAACAACGTTCCTCCAGGTCTTCCTGTTCTCTACCATCCTCCGTTTAAACTCATGCCTACTTCTTCGGTGACTCGATCCAGTCAGTCACCTCATTCTCTTTTGTCCCATTCTTCTTTTGCCCTCAATCTTTCCCAGCATTAGGTTCATCTCCAGTGCATCCTTCCTTCTCATTAGGTAGCCAAAATATTTGAGTTTCATCTTCAGGATCTGGCCTTCTAAATAGTAGTCAGGGTTGATTTCTTCTAGGACTCACCAGTTTAATCATCTTGCAGTCCAAGGGACTCACAGGAATCTTCTCCAGCACCATAGTTCAAAGGCCTCATTTCTTTGGCATTCAGCCTTCCTTATGTTCTAACAGCCATGCATTGCAACTGGGAAAACCATAGCCTTGACTATATACACTTTTGTTGGCAGGGTAATATCTCTGCTTTTTTCTCTTTTTCATATTTCCAATTGGAGTAAGTCCATATATTTCCAAGGTACATTAATATAATCATTTTCATTCTGTTCCAGGTAGCTTCTCCATCCTCATTAATTATGTCCACCATTAAACTATTTTCTAAACCTTTTTATTCTCTTGGGAGATGACTGTGACATTTTCATACAAGATTCATGCTTCCCTTTCTTCTACAGTCATTCTACTTTTGCTTTCATTTTTTTCCCTTTCCCCCTCCTTTATTAATATCATTTCATTGTTGACACTACAAAAATGTGTGTCCCACATTCATTATCTCATACCCTTCATTAATTTTCTCCATATTTCATGATTTTAGATTTATATTAATCATTTTGCCACATATACATGCTTAAACTGTGTATGCAGAACAAACAGATCTTTTTCTAAGCACCTACTCACCAAACATCATTTTCATTCATTCTTGGGTATTGAAATGAATCCATCACTTTTACTGCGACTGTTTCATTCTCACTCATCCATTCATGTCACCTAACAGAGCAGCTTTTCCTCTTGGATTATATCCAGTAATTGTTGGATGCAAAATAATGTTGCATATTTCCCCCAACCTAATACCTGATATGTACTGATTGTATGTACAGATTTACAGGAACTCCTTGTTTAGGACCAGCAGTTAGGACCAGCAATTTAATCACTAAGTGACATGTAATTAAGTGGGATATTGCATCAACACAATGGACTTACAACCTCATTTCTTCTTCTGTGGTATTTAAGCGAGACATCAAGTGACCATGATTTGAAATTTTACTGCCAGCTTCCCCATTAACTCTGCTTGTTGGAGGCCAATTGTGAAGCGTTCAAATAATAATCATATGGCCAGGGGACACTGCTATAGTCAAAAGAGCCCACCAGTTGTGAAATGCCTGAAACCTGGGTCCTCAGTGACTAATAGTCTAGTTGGCAATTGGTATTGAGATAATTCAGATGTGCTTCAGAGACCCTGCAAGAAAAAAGGTTACACATTGCCTAAATAGCAAAAATCAAGCACTTTGCTTCTTAGCAGCCAGCTGACTAGTAAAGACCAGTGTATTATTTCCCTTTGCTAATAGAAGGAAAATGTTGGCAACCTGCAATGGGTTTTAAAAAAGAGGAGTGAAAAGGAATAGGGAGGAAGGGAGGAGAGAGAGAGAGAGAGAGAGAGAGAGAGAGAGCGAGAGATAGTGAGATCGAG
>JAPKID020004607.1:0-11578 GCA_026931265.2 Tropidonophis doriae | reverse complement strand
ATATTTCTTGTATAACCTATTTACCCTTTTCCCAAGAAAAAATTGTAAAACCAATAAAACTTTTTGAATAAAAAAAATAAAAAAAAGATGTCTCTCTCAGTTTAGCATTTTCTGAAATTCCTACAAGACAACCTTGTTTGCATGGGCATTCAAGAAAGTGATACCAAAGAATATTGTGCTCTTGTGTGAAGAGCATTTTTTGCTCAAATGTCCAGGCCATCTTTTATACTGAACAGAGTAGCACCAGTTTTCTGCTCTTTTTCCAGAGAGAAAGGAGGACCTTACTTCGGCCTCACATTGTAGACCTCACACTGCAGCTCAGTCCTCAAGTTTAAATTACAAAATTGGAGAATAGTTGGAATGGACCTTGGAAGTCTTCTAATCCAACCCCCTGCTCAAGCAGGAGACCCTGCATTGTTTCAGACAAAAGATTGTCCAATCTCTTCATAAAACATCCAGTGTTGGAGCATTCACAGCTTCTGGAGGCTTGGAAGCATCTTGCTAGTCATGCTAGGAATTGCCAAGATGACCTGTTTTTTTGTATTATCGGTTGACTAGAATTATTTAATCCAGTTATAGGTTATCTGGAAGAAAATGTGGCTTTGAGAAGGTGTGAAACTCCACTTCCTCACCAATTAATAATAGCAACCAGGCTTCACACATCATCGGTTAAAGGTTTCAATTCTCTTATGACACCAGGCTCAAAATGTTGGGTTTGGACAATCTGGAACTGAAAATACAACTTGAGCAACAGAGTGGTCAATGCCTGGAATGCTCTACCTGACTCCAGGATTACATCCTCAAACCCCCATAGCTTCAACCTCACACTATCTACCATGGTCCTAAGAGGTCCATAAAGGGGGCATGCATAAGCACACCAGTGTGCCTACCAGCCCTGTCCTATTGTCCCCATTTACTTTTATTCATTTTCTTTGTTCATGCCCATGTTCATACTTCTACCTGCTATCCTGTACATGTTTGACAAACTAATAAATAAATTAATTAATTGATCCCTTGAATTTAACATCAATGTGATATTGAACCAATGGGAGGATGAGGTTTTTTTTTTTAAAGTCAATACAAAGTCTACACAAAATTGCCTTCAGTCAGAACGATTTGCTGATGGGAATTTCAAGAGAACTGGTGGCAGGACTCCAGATTAATTATTCATTGTGAATTATGCACCCTAGTTTAACAATTGTCCTTACCTAACTCACAGGAGTGTGGTGAGGATTAATTAATGTTTATAAAGGATTTTAAACATGAAGCGTGTCGCGGAGTAGCTAAATATTATGATACAATGCACCTTAAGTGTCACAGCATCCTTGCCCATTCAGTGCCAAATGTATATTTTCACATGGGAAGGGGAAAAAATTACCGGATTCGAGTTTTCCACGCTTTCATCTAAGTTTCAAATTTGGTCTGCACCGCTTAGTCAGTTGGTTTTTCCCCTCTGTAACATTTTAAATTATATTCATATTTCACTTGTGCGGAGCTGGAAACAAAACTGTTATTCAACTATCTTTGGAAAAAGAAGTTTAAAAAATTTGAATCCCAGCCAGTACTAGGATGGCTCTGTAGTCAAGTTTCCAGTGGATATAAACTTTTTTTTTAAAAAAAAATTCCCCTTTTCTTCATTTCCCCCCATCCTTAAAAGCTGACACCAAAATTGCTCTCTAGGTTATCCTCATATTTCTGTCTGAAGAACAGCTAGATTTTGTTAAAAAGCTTACAAAGAGGACATAAGGTAATAGCTGCTACACACTTTTATATTTATATGAGAAGTGCCTTATTTCTTTTGTTTCCCCCTTTTAATTTTTTTATTAAGTTTCATTAAATATGGAATAAACTTTAAAGCAATCTAAAATATAGAAGAGGCAAAAGCTGGAATCCTATTTTAAGGGGGGGAAAGGAGGATAAATGCAAAGAGGGGAGGAAAAGTGATGACCTCCGACTTTCTTTGGTGCAGTAGATTGCAAAAGTAGAACAACATCAACTTTTTGCTTTACATTTCATCACATTTCAACCCTAGTTCTATAATTAGAAGGAAAATTATTCTAATCATCCAAAGTTTCATTTCAGTTTTGAGCAAGAAGTCCAGAAGCGGTTTCCAAGTTCAAATGAAATGAGAGTTCTATTCTTAAATTAAAACCGTCAATTTCATCACTCTCAGAAATGGTGTAGGCCTATCCTAATGTTACCAGCAATACAATGCCAATTCTTTGGGTTTCTTTGTGTGATCCTTTTCGTCAAAATAAAATGCAAAGTAAGGAAATGAAAAACTAAGAGATGGTGTAGTATACATAGTGTAGGGCAGCTACAAACAGATATAAAATTTGCAATAATTATGTTCTAGTGAGTGTGGTCCTTTTATAAACATGATTTTGTTTCCTATTTTTGATAGGAGATGATGGATCGTATTTTATTTCTGTGGTCCTTTGCAATCTGTTAAAAATACAGCACTGCTAATAAAATCAAGAAATGTTCCTGTTTCAAAAGGGGATTTATTAGCAGGGCCACAGTAATTATGTGATTTATCAAGTAGGTTTTGTAACCCCTATCTAAAATGTTAGCTTACTTGTGTAAACACAATTTCACAATAACTAAACTAGAATAAACAAAGAGAGAAGAAATGTGTTTTAAAGCAATTTAAGATCTATTGAGCTATGATTAACTGACTTGGGAAATTGGTCCTGACTAGTTATCTGAAATTTTAAGAGACAGAGAGAGAGAGACAGAGAGAGAGACAGAGAAAGACAGAGAAACAGACAGAGACAGAGAGACAGAGTCAGAGAAAGACAGACAGACAGAGACAGAGAAAGACAGACAGAGAAAAAGACAGAGAGACAGACACAGAGAGAGACACACACACAGAGAGACAAACACACACAGAAACACAGAGAGACAGAGAGAGAAACAGAGAGACTGAGACAGCGAAAGAAAAATAACTAATTTAATGGGCTGAACCTTCACAGTTCACCTATAAGATGAATAACCTACTTTATGGCACCACAGCATTTACTGGACGCAATCTTTCCTTCAAGTCCAATTTGAAGAATTATGGCAATATTTCTTCTAAAATGATGATAAATGAGAGGATAAGGGGGTTGGTTGATCTCTTCAAACCGCACACTTATTTTTTAATGAGAACAGCCAGGATCAACATGCATTAAAAGAAAGGATGTTTTATTAAACGCAAAACTCCTGCGCTGTCTCAGAGAGACTGCTAACGACCAGATGACTGCAAAAGAATATAAAATCCTTCCATTCTCTCCCCACCACCCTCTCAAAGCTCATCCTTCCTTCACTTCACTCCTATCCAGTCAAATCTGATGAAGCTTCTTGCATGAGAAGCGAAATATCTTCTTCCTGAAGGAAAAAAACCATAGTCCAGTTCAGAGGTGGTATTCAGCTGGTTCTCTCCCATTCGGGTGAACTGATAATGGTGGCTGCAGGAGGCTCTGCCCACACGCCCCCAAATAATGTGCAAGCACTGCACAGAAGGTGTTGCACCGCGCATGTGCTCATTTGCAAACCAGTAGGGTATGAATCTCACTGCTTGTCCAGTTGTCTTTGTTGGGGTGGGGAAAGCACCTTTGAGACAACCATGACCACGATGACTGAGGGTGTCCATTGATGTACACAGATCATTCCACTCAATTTTAGAAGCCAGGGGTTTTTTTAAAGCAGATTTTTTTAATTGTTTTTCCCTCTATAACATCTTACAATCATCACCTTAACATTGTTATGTCATCATACCTGTATATATATATCAATCTTATATCACTTCTATATTCATATTCATCTACAGTTCAATACATTTCTCTATTGTTTCTTGGCTAAATTAACTTTATTCCTCTTATGCAACCATTTCTACCAGTTATCCCAAATTTCATAGTGTTCAGACTCTTCTTTGTCTTTTAATCTTAATGTTAACCTATCCATTTCTGCACAATAAAAATTTTTCTGAATCACTAATTCATCTGGGGAAATATTACTTTGTTTCCAGCATTGGGCAAATGTTATGCTAGCTGTAGCCAACAGGTGTATTGATATGCATTTAATTTTCTTTCTATATTTCCCCTTGGTTATTCCCAGTAGAAAGAGTTTCCGGTTTGTATTCTATTTGTTCTTCTGTCATTTGTTGTATCCATTTCCAAATTGGCATCCAATATTTTTGAGTTTCCGGACAGGTCTACCATATATGATAAAAAGTCACTTGTGGGTTGTTGTTTTGTTTTTTGGTTTTTTTTGCATTTCCAGCAGGTCGGATTCATGTTCGGGTACATTTTAGAAGCCAGTTTTGATTAACTGCTTTTCTTGGACCTTGATGTGACTTAGCTGTGTGAGTTTGATCACCTTTCTTCAAATTTCCAAATGGATTCTTGTGCATTTCCCAATTAACAGTCTCTGATGATTAAGTGTATGCAGGGTTTACATTCAGGAAGTGAGGAAAATGCTTAATCATTTCAGGATGATTTCTTAGCAGATTGCTTCATTCCACCTCTGTAAAATTTTACGCTGAATTTTATCAGTTTATAAATTTGCACTCTTACTTGCCATTGGGAAAGTGGAGGTGGGGAAGAAAAAAAAGAGGGTTTTAAAAAAAATACCATTCCAAAGCACTTTACCACACAGACACTGAAAAATAAAGACCATTAACAACAAAAAGTATAATTAAATTAAAATGCCTACTTGCCAAAGCACCCCAGCAAATGGGAAATATATCAAAGGCTGGTAATATAAATGGGTCCTTTCTCAAGGTGTGAGAAAGTCAATGAAATAAACTTAGATAATTTGCTGAGGTTTTTTTTTTCCTTTTCTTTTTTTAATGCAGGGAAAGTAGACTAATGATTTAAAAGGGAATCGCCACCATGACAATATATTACAAGGGTAATTGCCATTCAGGCAAACAGCTGAGATGCTGCTAAGGCGCAAGATACTCCAAGATGAGAAACATATTTAAAAATGAGCAGCCATAGCCAGAACATCCTCTTTCCCAACCTGATGAGACAATATTTAGGTGTCTTTTTCGCCCAAAGTGTCTTCTTTCTGCATTTTTGTCTCTTTGGCGAGAGGATGTCTCTGTGTCATTGCTTATTATTCATGACAGTTTGAATGAAGGAGATTCTGGTTGCTATTGAACAGTTTACCCACTTCTATATAAGATGGGAAAGTAATAGCAAGAGCACTTAGATTTATATACCACTTTATAATGCTTCATGGTTCTCTTTAAAGACAGGGATGGTAGGCACGCTGGTGCGCTTATGGTGCGCTTAGGAATGGGGTGAGCTCCACGGTAGACAATTTAAGGTTGGAGGATGTAACAACAGAGTCAGGTAGAGCATTCCAGGTGTTGACCACTCTGTTGCTGGTCATATTTTCTGCAATCGAGTTTGGAACAGTTTACCTTGAGTTTGTATCTATTGTTTTCTCATGTGTTATTGTGGTTGAAGCTGAAGTCGTTGTTGAGAGGTAGGACATTGTAGCAGACAATTTTGTGTACTATGCTTAGGTCAGACCTTAATCAGCGTACTTCTAGGTTGTCCAAGCCCAAACTTTCAAGCCTGGTGACATAAAAGATTCTATTGTGAGCAGAGGAGTGGAGGACTCTTCTCATGAAATACCTCTGGATGATTTCTATCCAGATATTCCATCTATTCCATCCAGATATTCATCTAGATTCAACCAAGCTCAGAAGCAGCAAGGGCTCCTCATGCAATATTAGTTTAGCATGAAAGCAGATTTTGCTAATTCCTATTTTCATATGGCAAGCAACTTCTGGAAGCCACATTCAATGTGTTTGCACATCCGTCCAATTTCACATATCCAAAGGCCACCAGAATTTTTCTTTATCCTGGCTGTACAAACCTACTTTAGACTAATCTTTGTTACATGCCTGCCCCCTAGTGCTTAACAGCCCAAACATGCCAGGAGCTGATTCTTTTACAAGCCAGTCAGGGACACAAGACCGAATTAGTTCAATCAATAAACATGCCCAATCGAGATCTTAGGGTGGTGCAAATTGCCAGTTGACTTAGACAACAATCTCATGTCCACACACCTGCTTTAAAGTTCACACAGCACTGCCTTCACACAGCTGTCCCAAGGCTTTTATGAATCATGGCCTTGTCAGTACTCTGAGCAAGGATTCATGTCAGGGTGTTTTGATCCTAAGAGATATCCTGCGCCTTTTGTAATTATTCACAGAACTTTGCCGATATTATCTCTGTCAAACTGCATGACCAAATGGCCAAGCAGGGGCTTCACATTGCAAAGGCAGTTGTGAGGCTGGAGTAAAGATCACACATGGTAATTCAAGGTGGTAGGCTGATTGTTGTGGCCCACCAGTAGCAGCATCTGGCAGCAGATTTGGACAGTGAGGAGGTTGGGGAAGAACATGGGCCAATCCTGGAGGTTGGGGAAGTCTCGGATGAGGGCTCTGTGTCTGAGGCAGAGGGGAGTCCAGAGCCGTAAGCCAGTTATCAGCTGCCTTCAGAGTCAGACATCAGTGAAGCAGAGGAACAGCTGGAGCCTGTTCCCAGTGTGTGCATGCACAGAATGGCCAGACAAATGGAGCAGCTAAAGAACAGGGAGTAAGAACATAGGTAGAGGATGAATGCCCCCTCCTAGAGGAAATAAGAGAGGAGCAAATGGGGGGGGGGTGGAGTTTGCAGACGACAATTAGTCCACTTCATTGGCTCGTGACTCTCCGAGATTCCTTGCCAAGATTTGCAGATCTCAGCCTGGCAAGTCTCCAAGCCAGATAAGGTTTGTGATTTTAAATCCTACAGTCATCAATGTCCTACTGTCTCCATTTATTTGTCCCCATTTCCTTTGTCCACATCCATGTTTATACTTACACCTGTCATCTAATACCTGTTTGACAAATCAAATATAAATATAAACAAAATAAAATAATAAAGCTTTCCCAAGAAAAATATCCCACTCTACCATTGATATTATGCCTCATCCTGCAAGAGTTTAGGGGTGGGGGATGGCGGGGAGAGCCAGAGTGCATTTCAGCAAACAAGATGCCTTCCCTTCTTGTTCATCATGTCCCTTATCGTCATAAATAATGAGGGTGCCATGGGCTGACAGTGAAATATTTTGAAAATAGTTTTGATATATAGCTGGCATAATACCTGTTGGGCATTGATAAATTGCAATAACAGAGATGGTGACAAACTCTGTGAAATATTAATGACCTGTTTCTCGGAGGCTGGGACTGAAACGATACCTGCGTCTTCCATAATCCCGATGTAACTTTCATGGGTGAATCTGCATGTATGCTTTAAGACAAGATACTTAAATTGGTTTCTTTTGTTCTTTTGTCAAGCTTAAGTCCCAAGCAGATGACTGCGGAGGCTTCACTCAAAGAGAACCTCTACACCGAGGATCAAATAGCAGAGGAAGTATCTCCATCAGGGAGATGCGAAGGGCGTCAGTATTTGGCCCCTTGTCATTTCTCTGACCCGCAAGAGGGTCAGGCAACACTTTATGCAATTTCTCTTTTCCCCCCCTTGAAACAAAAAGTTATTCCAATTTTAAATGCAGAATCAAAAGAATCCAGAACTAATGTTTAGAACTGCAGCAAGATTATGATATGCACAAAATTAGAAAGATTCTACTTTATCGGGGTCAGGGAAATGGGTGCTTCGGAGGCCAAACGTTTTTTGAGCCCAATTCGAAAAACCCTTGAGGGGGATTGATTCGGGGTGGAATTTCATGCTTAAAAATGATATTTCTTGCTGTTTTTAAAAATTAAGCATTTTGTAGCCAGAGGAGGAATGCTCCTAACTGGGGGAATCAGCGATGGGTTGTTCCCAGTTCGGCCTGGATCAGGCAAACTGGTAGTAACAGTGGCGGCTTCAGTGTCACATATGCACATGAGCATGCCTGTACTTTTAGTAAAAAAAATTGGCAACCCACCACTTGGTGGAATATATGGTGAACTGAAGGAGCTTCTAGAATTGTTTTCTATTCGAAAGTAAATCTGATCGAGAATTCAGTTCAAACTGGAAATTGTTCCTAAGCTATAATTTAATGCTGTAGCAGCACATCACAATTTGCGTTTCTGTGTATGCAGAGTCCTCGTTTCAATTTTGCGGAATATCTAAATTACCGCCTCTTAGCAACGTGGATTGAATTTACGGCAGCACATAATCTTACTCAGTGATTCATACTGTGTTGACCATGTTTCTTGATATTAGTGTTTAGCTTAGAGCTTTAATAGCACCTTTTAATCTTTTAAAAACTGTATGATATACAGTATTTACTTGTTCGTGCTTAATGTACTGGAAATGCTCCATAACATTTTAAACTTTCATGTTTGTACTTTATTCCTTGATCTTTTATCTTGTTCCTTTTTTTATTTCTGTTTATATGACTTCTTTAAAATGTCTAATAAAGACACACACTGAGAGAGGGTGGGGGTGGGGGAGAGACAGAGAGAGAGAGAGAGACAGAGAGAGAGAGAGAGAGAGAGAGAGAGAGAGAGAGAGAGAGAGAGAGAGAGAGAGAGAGAGAGAGAGAGAGAGAGACAGAGACAGAGAAAGAGAAAGAGAGACAGAGATAGTCAGAGAGACAAGGACAAAGAGAGGGACAGAGAGAGACAGAGAGACCGACAGACAAAGAGAGACAGACAGAGACACAGAAAGACAAAGACAAAGAGAGGGACAGAGATAGACAGACAGAGAGAGGGGGGGAATCAGAGAGAGGACAATTTTTTAAAAGCAAGATTTTTTACTGGTTTTGCACTGTAGTTCTATCTGATTTCTAGCATCTCTTTTTTGAAACTTCTTTCCACCTATTTTAACATTTCTCTCCATCTACATTTCCAGTGTGGAACTCAAAACAAATACTGAGAATAATAACGTCCCAATCCTATCTAATGATGTTGAAGGACAGGACCCAAGATCTTCATTCTGCAAAGCAGATCATCTAACTGAGCATCATAAGGCTTCCCCCAATTATATGTCTCGGGGTAAAAATGTCTTTCTTTTCCATCTTGGTCTTTCCATGAGGCTTTTCCTGCGAGGCACATCTGTGTCCACTAACTAACATTTTCCTCAGGACAAATGAAAGGATCAAAAACAGTTATTTACTAAAATAAAAGTGCTTTAAAATGGAAGGAATAGAAGGCACCAGAATCGTTATTCTGTGGTGGTTGTCCTAGCTGACCATTACAAAACCTATTTGTGTGGAAGTTGGTCTAAGCCTTCGAGAAGAATGATTGTCAACAACACGACAATATAAATTCACAGTGCTGGCTCTTCGGCTTTGAAATGGAGAGCACCGTCCCCTAGAGTCAGAAACGACTGGCACATATGTGTGAGGGGAACCTTTTCCTTTACCTATTATGAATAAGATGGGAAGAAGAACAGGGCAGAGCAGGTTCAGAAAGCTTGGCATACATATTCAATATGGACTCCACAGCTATATCTTTTGATGCTGCGAAAACATAACTCATACCCAATTCCGTAGTAGATACCTTGGCTAATGGCCTATTGGTGAACCAGTTGCATTCCTTAATACATCAATCAAATGCAAGATGAACTAGTCAACATGGCTATCGTTGAATTGAAATAGTATTTATTCTGATGGAGCTTTGACTGGGTTAAGCCCCGTAATGCTTTCATAGCTCCCTTTTAGTTATATTCTTTAGCATCCTCAGTGCAGGAGGAAGAAGTGAAGAAGTTTCTTTTGCCAATGATAAATGAAACACTGACTAAAACAGGGATGTACCCTATATCTCAGCTGTTGCAGGGGTTAGATCACAGGAAAAGAAGAATGCAGTTTTGTTGACAGAATCTGAATGATTAATCCTGACTATCTATCACTTCTCTTGGACTTCTGGGTTTGGTCTTTTTAGCTTTGATCTGAGTATAGGAACATTATAATTGCCTCCATCACTTCCTCTGTGATACTGAAGAGGTATCTTGATACTTGACCAAGACAAAATATTTAGCTGCTCATCCTAAGTAAAGTATATCATTCTCCTGCAGTTCTTGGCTACCGTTGGGAGGACTAGAATTTGTTGGCCAAGTAGTGGTAGAGGTTCTTCACCTTTCTAGGTCGTAAACATACCTAGAATGTTACAAATCCATTTCTCAATGTACTGATAAAGATATTTTCTCTATAAGATGAAGAAATGCAGCAGAACATATTCTAAAGTTTCCTGCATTGGATAGACAATGGAAGAAGGTCTTCAGGAAACACATTGGTTTGGAAGTATTTCAAAACCAACACTGAACTGCAACACTCTATGGAAAGACAACAACTTCACTGCCACAAAACCTCACGTCACCCATAGGAAGATTTGGGGTTTTTTTGTTAGTTGCAAAGTCATGTCCAACCCATTGCGACCCCATGGACAATGTTCCTCCAGACTTCCTGTTCTCTACCATCCTCGAGTCCATTTAAACTCATGCCGACTGTTTCAGTGACTCCATCCAACCACCTCCTTCTCTGCCGTCCCTTTCTTCTTTTGTCCTCCATCTTTCCCAGCATGAGGCTCTTCTCTAGTGAGTCCTTCCTTCTCATTAGGTGGCCAAATTATTTGAGTTTCCTCTTCAGGATCTGGCCTTCTAAAGAGCTGTCAGGGTTGATCTCCTCTAGGACTGACCAGTTGGATCACCTTGCAGTCCAAGGGACTCACAGGAGTTTTTCCAGCACCAGAGTCCAAAGGCCTCCATTCTTTAGTGCTCAGCCTTTCTTATGGTCCAACCTTCACATGCTGAGTTGTGTACACATGTAAATCAGTTGGGATGAAACTTTTTGGGGGTGTAAGATTTGGCTTATACCCCCCAAAAGCTCCCCCCCAACCAATTTACACATGCACACACCCAAGCATGGGAAACTTGACTTCTGGTTTGGTGGGTTGTGCTATCAAACAGGATAACCATGTGCTTCCCCAGAAGAAGAGCTTATGCAACAGAAGAGTCCACTTGGAGAGATCATTACAAAATCCCATTATCACTTCTACAAGTTGAAACTATTTGTCATCACCGGAGAGATGACAAGCCTAGAAATCCAACATTTGTTATTATCAGATGATAAATGATATTCCATTAAAGCCGTAATACATCACTTGAAAAGCTGCAAAGGAGATATCAGACCTATCGGCACTTGACTTATAATTTAATTTTCAAAAGCTGTCAACTAAAATTTCAAAGGCTAAGCATTTTCTTTCTTTCTTTTTTTTGAAGTTCATCTTATTTATTTTCCTCATCTGTTAGTCTAATTTTTTTTCTGATATGGCAAACGTAACTGATTACGCACAATGCATAATTCTTCTTCCCTTGATTAAGTAATACATCAGATGTCACTTGTGTATTAAAATATAAACGACAGCTAATAAAAGCCAAAGGGTAAGAAAGGACACACCTTATTTTAATTTGCTTTTAAAATATACACGTTTTCTTGGCCATCTTGCGATGATGAGAAAGAAAATTGTGACATATCTAATACAGACCGTTGTTTCCCCTTTCTCTCTTTTTAACTTAAATTCAGCAGAGGTTAAAAGGGCTGCTTAAACTAAGGTTACCGAAAAATTATTTCTTTAAAAAAACCTGAC
>JAPKID020004606.1:0-11579 GCA_026931265.2 Tropidonophis doriae | reverse complement strand
ATGTATCCCTTTCCACTTTGTAGGTAAATGGAAAATTTATTGCATTATTTTTTTGTGTATGAAGCCTCGGAGGGAGCGGACACCTCCGATACTGATGTTCTCAAAATGTCTTTTTTATACCCTATACCCTACCCTTTTTATACCCTACCCTTATAAAATTGTAAAAACTAATAAAACTTTTTGAATATGAAAAAAAAAAATTATAGCTAAAACAGTCAGAAATGGGAGGTTCTGCTAGCCCGGCTTGTTGGAATAGGTGCGTTTTAAGAGATACCTTGAGGAAGCAGAACTTAGATATATTATTGTTCTCTTTTGTCTGGTCAGCTGTTTGAATTGGCTGCAACTAACACATATTGTAGATTGTCAGTATGGAAACGTGAATCCCAGCTCTCCAAGCCAGATAAGGTCTGTGACAGTAAATCCTCCTTTGAAAGATTTTGCTGGCTATCATTGTAAATTAATAAAAAGAGTTTTTTTTCCGGGACAAGGAGTTTGTTTCATGCTCTTGGGAAGCCTCAGTCAGAACAGTGTTATGTGAGCATAGAATGAATAGAGAAAAGAGTAAAGAGTATGTTCAGGTTGTTTGAGGGAATGATGAAGTTGCAAAACATTAAAAAAAAACCAAGGGGAACAGGAAGAAAGTCATGGTTAGACAGTTGGCAAGATCTTCAAAGAGAAAGGTGTTCAGTTGAAAGAACAAAAGACAATATAGGAGTCGTGTTGACATTTAGAAAACAGCCAGCCATTGTCTGTCTTGTTCTGCAGATCCCAAACTAACTTATTGCATGAACTGAAGTGAGAATCTGAGGGCTGAGCTACAGATTGCATGGCTTAGACATGTTTCTCTTCTCAAAAGTTCTGAAAAGTTGAACAGACCTGCATTTTAGACATTTTCCCACGTTGGAAAAATTGACTTGCTTGCCTGAAAGGCTCTAACCTATCGTGGATGGCTTTCTACATGCCTATGCAAGTTTCTTCCATCAACTCTCTGAAAATGATAGCTTCCTGTCCATTGAAAATGGCCATTAGAATCGCTGGCAGTTTGTAACCTTCTTTTCACGTTCATCAGGAGAGGCAGCGAATGTCTGACCGATTAGAAGATACCAGTCTGAGGCTGAAGGATGAAATGGATCTGTATAAAAGGATGATGGATAAACTGAGGCAGAACAGGCTGGAATTTAACAAGGAGAGAGAAGCCACTCAGGAGGTTGGTAACAATTTTGGTGGTGTACAACTAGTACATCTTCTGTGTCCCCTCTTGATGCTGATGTTTTACACCAGGGGTGTCAAACTCAAGGCCCGAGTGCCAGATCCGGCCCGCAGGGTGCTTAGATCTGACCCACAGGGCCACCCTGGAAACAGCCCTTTTTCACTGGCAGAGATCTTGGGCCACCACGGGCACCCCTGACATGAGTGACGTATAGCTGGCCACTCCCATCCCGCCTCCCGAAGTCAAACACAACATCGATGCGGCCCTTCATGAAATTGAATTTGACACCCCTGTTTTACACTCAGATTAAACAAAATCATGTTTTCAATATAAATAAAAAATGTAGTTTTAAAACCTGCATGCTGGCTTGCCTTGTGTCACTGAAGCAGGGGTGTTAAGAATAACAGCTGGCTAGCAACCATTTTCAAAAGTGCATTCCTAAAAACCTCAAAAGCCCTTTCGGGGATGCTGCAGTGATTATTCCCAGAGGAATGGTGATAAATCTGAAAAGTTGAAGGTTGAATTGACTGAAATTGAAATTGTTCCTTGTGTGGCAACCTTCTCATGTATGACTTCCTTTGGGCTTAGAAAAAGATCTGTAAAATACTGTCCTTGAGGTTTTTTCCATCCTTGAATTTTGTGACTATTTTACTTATCTTGTAATGTCTTTTCCTGTAATGAAAAAAAAAGTTAATGTTTTTAATACTGCCCAATAGCAGATGATGTCCTCTGAATGATGTACTATTGTTTAAAGTGTACACAAAATCTTCGTCTATAAGAGAGCAGATGAAAAAGAATACAAAATATGTCTGTGTAGAAGCTGCCTGAAGCAATATAAAAATACGAAATCTTTTGTAGAGAACAACACAACAGATAAGATAAAAAATCAGAAGCAGCAAAATCAATGGCAATAAATGGAACATACAATAACAACAAAAATAGCCATAAAACATTAAAGGTGTAAAACCTTTACAGTAAAGATTCTTAAAGCGAACTCCACCATGCAAAACCGCACAATGCAAACTCCACCACCGATTGCCATTCATCTTGCCTCGTTGGAACATAGGAAGCTGAAGAAAGACCTCAGGAGAAAATCCAGGCTCCAGAGAGATAACCTGGATTATGTTAACGTATAAACCTCTAAATGACTTAAAGCCAGAACATCTACTTCAATAAGTCAGTCAGGGGTTTAAAGGTTAATAGGAATAGATTATAGAAGGTCTGGAATAGACTGACGGCCAGTGCCATGGTGCTCAACTAATCTCTGTAAACCAGCTAACTATGCTCTGTTTTGAACTAACTGAATCTTCCAGGTCATCTCAATAGCCTGAACAAAAGGTTGCCAGCATGGGAACAACCATTGCAATTTTGGTTCAGATACCATCATAACTAGTACAGGTAGTCCTCCACTTACAACCACAATTGAGCCCCCTGTTTCTTTCACTAAGGGAGACAGTTGTTCAGTGAGTTTTGCCCCATTTCACGACCTTTCTTGCCACACTTGTTAAGTGAATCACTGCGGTTCAGTTAGTAACACAGTTGTTAATTGAATCTGGCTTCCTCGTTGACTTTGCTTCTCATGGAAGGTTGGCTGAGGAACACTGCGTAAATATATGAGTCAGTTGCCAAGTGCCCCGATTTTGATCATGTGACCATGGGGCTACTGCAATGGTTGTAAGTGTGAACCACAGTCAAGCCATTTTTTCAGTGCCGTTGTCACTTTGAATGGTCATTAAATGAACTGTTGTAAGCCGAGGACTACCTTCATCTCAACAAAAGGTTAGCCGTGAAGCCAAGAACATCCCTACACTATTCATGTTCCTACATTAGGTCTTGGTTTTAAACAGAGGGCCAACATTGGCTTTCTGCCCCAGATTATCCCGATGTCTTCTTAGCCACAAGGGTCCATTGTACTCTGCTTTTTTCTGCAGCTCATTGAGGATCTGAGAAAGGAGCTGGAATACCTTCAGTTGTATAAGCTTGACTGTGAGCGTCCCGGTCGAGGAAGAAGCTCTTCCAGCTTGAGTGAATTCAATGCCAAGACGAGAGAAGTGGAAATGGAACATGAAATTAAACGTCTAAAACAGGTGAGATGCAGCTGGAGAAAGAGGGAGCAAAACGGACTTTCTCTTTCCAAAGCAGCTAAGCCCGTGATGGCAAATGTGCCACAGGTGGAGGCAGAGCCCTCTCTGTGGGCATGTGAGCCGTCACCCCAGCTCAGCTCTACCGCGCATGTGTATGCGCCTCGCGCCAGCCAGCTGATTTTCAGGTCTCTGCCATGCATGCGTGAGGAACAGGAGGGTTGCGATGCACACACACACACACACACACCAACCAACCCATGTTTGTTCCCAGGAGGCTGCAGGGAAGCCTACTAGGCCCAAAACAGGGTGCAGGGGAGCAGCGCAGTAGCAAATGTTTATCTGAAGTATCCTTAAGGTGCTAAGCAAATGGCTCCTTCTTTTCGCCATGGCGAATTGTCACGTGGCAAGTTGGCCATGATAAGTTGCCTGTGGTGAGTTGTGGTAGACCCAGAGAGGGACTGGCCCAAGATTACCCAACTAGCTTTGTGACTAATAGCCGTGGTGGCGCAGTGGTTAGAGTGCATTATGGCAGGCTACGTCTGCTGATCACCGGCTGCCAGTAGTTTGGCAAATTGAATCTCAGCAGGCTCAAGGTTGACTCAGCCTTCCATCCTTCTGAGCTGGATAAAATGAGGAGCCAGATTGTTGGGGGCCATATGGGCTGACTCTGTAAACAGCTTAGAGAGGGCTGTAAAGCACAGTGAAGCAGTATATAAATCTAAGTGCTGTTGCTATTGCTAAGGCAGGACTAACCAGGTGCCTTAATCACTTAATTCTTTCCTTTCTCTCTCAATAGGAGAATCAAAAACTCCATGACCAGAACGATGACCTCAATGGGCAAATCCTTAGCCTCAGCCTTTATGAAGCTAAGAACCTTTTCGCAACGCAGACAAAAGCCCAGTCACTGGCAGCTGAGATTGACTCTGCCTCCAGGGACGAGGTAAAGGAACTGGTGAAATACTCTTTGCAGCTATTTCAATGTTTGGGCTGGCAAAATATCTCTCGGCAATCAACTTGGCAAAAACCTAACTTGGTGGGGGGAACGCTGACATTTGAAAATCATGGTTAAGAAGTGCCACATTTGCTTTGGGATATTTTATTTTGGTTTCGCTGGGATGATATCAGCATACAGGGGCACTAAGGCACGCGTGTCATGTTGCCGTCGCATGACATTTCATGACTTTTTTTCCCCTTCGTGGAGCTGGGGTGGCCTGTGCGTGACGCATCTGGCCTGCGGGTGGCCAGTTTGACACCCCTGCATTAAAGCACCAGAATTGACTAAAATTCTTGACATTTTTCTATTTTCTCTTCTATCGTACTTTTATACAACCAAAGTTACTTTTCATTTAAAATTGTTTCGGTGCACCGCTGCAGGAATTGTTCAGGAAAATATCCTGAATCTTAGGGCTACCAGACTTGGGCTGCAGAAATCTGTGTGACCAGCAAAGAGATACAAAAATATAACAATCTAGAATTAGATACCATCTGTTCTATTACACTGCCTTACCCTCAACCTGTCTCCTCTTTGGGTTTTTTCTCAATATTTCATTTCCAATCTCGATTTAGCTCACAGCGTTTTGATTTAGCTTTCTGTCCTCTGTGCAGCTACCCCATCATAAATTCAGGAAGTTATTCTGGGTGCCTTTGTTTTGTTTTGTTTTTAAATGTGGTTCAGATTTTGTTATGCAACCTTGAACAAAGGTTGTGAGATGTGTTATCAAATACCATAGTTTGAAGAAGTAACTGGGCAACTGTGTATTTATAGGGCATGAATTAATTGTGTTTGCCTTAGTTATTCTGGGTGTATGGAAAGTAATGTTATCAAATGTAAGTTTCTCATTTTAAAAGAAGTGAATGATCCTTGGCATGATTCAGACTTATTTTAACTCTGCCATAGTTGTTACTCAGTGTGCTGGGGTACGTGACCAACAGTAATTATAGATGAGATCTTGGAGAAGAACACAGCCCATGTTGAGCGTGCTGATAAGCTCATAGTAAACAATGTAGCTTGCGGAGGTGAGGTGTAATATGTTCTGCTCTGGGAATACGTATAACTGCTGCACCCCTGCATTCTGTACCAACCGAAGCTCTTCAAAGACAACCCCATGTGGAGCATATTGCTGTAGTTCAATGTGGAAATAACTAGGGCCATGATGGCAAACCTATGGCATGCGTGCCAGAGGTGGCACACAGAGCCCTCTCTGTGGACATGCGCACTGCCGCCAGGTGCTCTTCTGGGTTCTGTTGCGCGCATACATGTCAGCTGGTCCAGTGTGCATGTGCACTGGCCATCTCCTCTCTTCTGGGTTCCGGTGCACACATACGTGGCGGTCAGTGAAAACACCAGTTGTATGGTGCACGCCAGAACCCAAGAGAGAGCAGCTGTCCAGGATGCATGCGTGCAATAGAACCTGAAAGAACAGCTGGCCACTGTGCACATGCGCACAGGCCAGCTGCTCTCTTCCAGGTTCTGGCCCTCCGGCATGCATGCCTCAGTTTCGGCACTCGGTGCCAAAACGGGTGGCCATCACTGGACTAGGGTCAGAGTGCCTGTAAGCTGGATCTGCAGATCTAGGTATGGCTGCAGCTGTCACACAAGATAAAGTGAGCAAAGGGCCTCCTAGCCACAACTTCCACCTTAATAAATGTGTGTGCCAACCCCTAATAGCTAAATAGCCAGTGGCCAAATTCTAAGAGTTGTCCAAAAGAACTAGAGGACATCTGAGAAGACAGAGGACTGAGTCTTCATCCGGCTTACATGCTCAAGAATTGAGATTTGTACCAAAGTATACATTGATTCTCAGTGGCTTCCAATGAGTTTCTGCATAAAAGAGCATAAATTAACTGAGCCACAAGGACGGGGGGATGCCTCTATTTGAAAGTATGGTGTTGAATTCATTATGGCTTCAACAATTTGTAGAATGAGGGTGAAGGAATAGCCACGGTTCTTCCATCCATCCAAATGAATCACCATTAAAATAATCTGGAAAGAAAAATATGCTGAAAACAAACTTTTGAAATTCAGGAGCACTCTGGTAAAATGGATGCAGAGGATCTCGGAAGTAGTTATGACTCCTGAGGATTTCTTAATCTAGTTCTTTTTCGTTTCAGCTCATGGAAGCCCTCAAAGAACAGGAGGAGATCAACTACAGATTGCGCCAATATATGGACAAGATCATCCTGGCCATCTTAGACCACAATCCGTCTATCCTGGAAATAAAAAATTGAAGATTATGGATGGGAAGGGAGGTGGGCTGATAGGATGCCTTTAGATTCAAGTATCTCTATTTGCTACTGTATATGAACTTATAAATATATACATATATATAACTCTCAATACACACGACATACAAAACACAAACACACATGCGTATATATATATTATATATATATATATAAATAGAAAAAAAACTTGTGTGGATATACACAGGGCGTGTTTATATGAGCTTAGTATATTTTGTGACTCATAATTTGCATCGATCCATTTTCCACGCCCTTTCTCTGTGGTGAGGCTAGTGATTATAACTGGAAAAAAAAATCACAAAACTGGATTTTTGCACTGTTTTAGATACTGGACAGAAAAAAAAATTGATACTACCTCTAGATGAAAAGATAAAACACAATGGTAACTAACTTGTGCCAGGCCTTTTCCTAGCCTAGAAACAATACTGAGTGTTTATGTCTTATGAATTGCCTCTCTCTCATCATCTCGGAAATATCTTGTATTTATCAGGTTGAATTCTCACTGGTGCTGTTGGCTGTGTTGTTTTAACTTTGCCCAAGTTATGTTTCTGAAGTCCTCTCCTTGGATCCGAATGTATGCATGATGCAAAAATGGGTCTTCCGGGAAATTTACAAGTTTCTGCTTGAACTTGGGCTGTTTTAATCAGAAAGAAGTTTCTACATCTCAAACCCAATTGGCTTTGAGTCCTTTGGGATGGTGAACAGTCTGTTGTATTCCAGGGGAATCTGGGCTACCCAAGAAAACAATGGGTCTTAGGGTTCCATATTTTCTTCAGCTTATCAGACTATTCCCGAGGTGCTTTTTCTGGCTTTGGGTTTTATCGCAACATCCCCCCCCCCCCCCGGACCTTAGTGGTGGGAGACGTGAGTTCATAAATGCGGGGTGTGTCAGGGCTACAAAACAGTCCCAGCCCTGATTCAGCTTCAGCAACAAGCATTAAAAAGTGTTAGTCGCAGAGAGCTATTTGGTTCCACACAAAGGGTTGGTTCATTGGTGAGAACCTGGGGCTGCCACTGTAAGAAATAGAAACCAATTGTTTTTAAATCACTTTGTTTTTATATTGCTTCGTGTCAGCATCTGCAAAAGCACCCTCTGCTAATAAAGCAGTTAAGAAGTGGAGAAAGATTGGGTTTTTTAAGACACTCATGGGTGACCCGGACCCTCTTTTTACAGACCAGGCAACATTTTACGTTTTTTTTTTTTGCAGGTTTAGGAAAAAGATGCTTATTTATACATGCTTAATATTTATTTGATGCAATATTGGAGTTTCACTGAAAAGTTTTGCCTACTTCACTGGGGGTGATGAGTGCAGAAAAGCCAGAAACGACCGTTAATCGAGCATCACAGCTTCCTGCAGTTACAAGGGAAAAAAAATATTCCTCTCAATTTGTGCCATCAATAAATATTCTCACATTGATTCAGGCTGTCCATGTCTTCATGTCTTTTGCCCTTGCCATCATCACAACCACCACCATCTCTTGCTCCTTCTCCGTTTCTTTTCAATTTTGCTTCTGTAACAGCATTCGTTTTCAGAGCAAATCCTCATGACGTTTTATATAGCACTTACCCAGGCTTGCTCTAAGGAAATCTGTAAGATTAACTGAAGTCTTGTGCAGGGACCATGATGGAAATGAGTTTTGTCTTTTCACTTAAAGATTTTTCCATTCCTGTCTGAGATGTGTTTTGATTAAACAAAACAACAATCACCACCACCCAGGCTTTATGTGCATTGCAGTAACAATTCTGGCGCATGTATATATGCAGTCACATGCATGTGAGAGAAGAGGAGTGTGTTATTCTGTAATGACTTGTGTGAAGGCTTCATGGTCTTCCCACACCAAAGGCAAGATATCCTCCCTGGATATCTGCATTACAGATACACATAAGCCCTGTCCAGTACAGCTGGTGTCCAAGTATGATGCGATCTGTAATCTAAAAATATCTTGCACGCGCCAAGATTGCCTTTCCCATCACACGTGAAAGGGAACTGCATGCTCTGTGTAACGGGTTAAAAAAGCTCTTGGTTCATATGTAATGTTTTCTTTCATAAGCACATTTCCACTTTCAAATGAAGTTGCCTTTTTTTTTTCTCTTCGCAGTGTCCTGAGGAAAGTTTGCATAATTAATTTTGAGAGTGTCCTCAAAGAATAAAAATGTTGAATCTGAGGTTACTATCAGTACTGATAGTATTGATGCTGCTAAGCATTGAAATCTGTTTCCAAATTATGTGTCAGGATGGTATATAAATTATAACATTACATTGTACTTAAAATAGTTCACATTTAAATAAGTGTTTCTGCTGAAGTCTCATGGAGCGGATGGAGGGTGGAAACTGTGTGTGGGTTCATAGCCTTATGTTTATTGGCTGTGTTTTCTAATTAGTAACAAGAGAGCTTATAATTAATGCAAGGTGATACTTGCTGGAGCCAGCCATTACTTTTTACTCAGCATCTAAACTTCTAATACCTCCTTGGCTTTCGGCCTTCTGAATTTGGTGGGACTAAAACTGAATCCAATTGCATGATCGAATAAAGGAGAATCCTGAATTCTTTTCCCAGTTAGGATTTGTCAATGCCTTGTGTAGGCTGGAAGGAATCCTGCTCCTGAAGGAACCACGTTCCCCCACTTTTCCACAATATCCACTCGCTGCAAATTACAGCAATGCTTCCTTTCTCTGCTTGGGAAGGGAGGTGATACTTTTCATAGCAACCAGGGACCCCCTGGAGAATTTATATTTTTACAGGTTGTCTTTCAAAAGAATGAGGTTAAGGCTACTTAACTCCAGCTTGTTTTTGGTTTATCCTGCTGATATTTTAATGGTGAAGAGGAGTTGATGACTTGGTCAGTTGAGTTGACGGGGCAGGAAGCAAAATGTATCTGAAAGTTCTTGAAAGGTGAAAGAATTGGGCATGTTGACTTTGGAGAAGATTGAGTGGGTGAAGTTCTGAGAGAGAGAGGGAGAGAGAGAGAGAAATCTCCACGAGTGAGGAGGTGAAGAGGTGAATAGACAGAAACTGAAGGAAGGGTTTTATATGAAACGAGAGTAATTCTGACTGAGGAGAACGAAGTGGTTTCCAAGAGGTGGCAGAAAGGCAGGTGATTAAATTGGTTTGGATTAGCAAATATTGAGGGAGAGAAAACTTCCCAATGTGGTGCCTCTTAGGTTGATGGTACATCTCACGGTAAACTGTCATCCAGTCCTTCCAGGAAGCACCAAATTGAGAAAGGCCAGATTAGATAATCTGATTCCCTTATAAATCAGGGGACTGTATTAAATCAATTCTTTGCTACAAAACCTCAATCCACACAGTATTCATGGGGTCTTTAAATGAGTCTTTGTACCCATCTGCTTTCTTCTTTGCTCATAGATGATCCATAGAAATTGTGAAGCAATGTTTTGATGATGTTTCTAGGAGCCAACAATTTCTTTAGACAGTTGTCTGTGTTTGTATTATATGACTGCCTTTGCTTTATCACAACAGGTTGGGAGAAATAAGTGCAGATACCTGAAGCCTGCTTGATCATCGTAGCTTGTTTAGAATTCATGTACCTGGACATAAGTTTCTACCAATGCTAACATTTTCCAGCATGACTTCAGATCAGGAGTTGTTGAAAAGCTAGTCAGCTCTTCTGATGAACATGTTTGGCCAGCAGTACAACATTGTGTTATAAGGCAGTGATAAGGCCAAAAAGAAGGGACTAGCACATTAAGAGGGTAACCGTTTACTTATGTTTGAACATAATGGAACCTTTTGAGACAGGTTTATTTACATGCCCCTGAGCCAAGGTTGCAGGATTTGGGTGTCTTTAGTAGTGGAAAATGGAAGCAGGGTAAATTGCTTGATTATATTGAAACTATAACTGATGGGCCTCCAACTAAAAGAAAGTCATTATTTCTGAATAGGTATGGGTACATTTGTGCTATATAAAAAAAGACTGTCATGCAGGACACAAAAAGGAGTGTTGCTAGTTAAAATTGGGTTTAATCTGTAGGCACAAAACTTGTTTGCTGGGAAAAGTGTCCTAATTTTAAAGTTTACAAATGTTCCAAGTGAAATTGCAGGCTCTTCATTACTGGAAGAGGTTTTTTTTAAATACTTCAGCTGCTAAGATTTTTGGAAGTCCACATATTTTAGAGGTTGCCTCATTAGGTTCAAGATCAACGTTATGCTTCAAACAGCAGCTCTCATTCTACACTCAAAAGAACACAAGGTTTTATTTGCAATGGTTCCTTAAGTAAGTTTCTGTTGCTGTCTGTTGGGCAGAATAATTTGTCAGCTCCTGTAGATCTCACCAGTGCAAGGTGCATGTTTTACAGAGGTCAACCTAATCCATGTGCAAACCTGAGTATGAGAGGCTGCAAAATAGATAGGAGTCACTTTTAGCAAATGGGATTTGCTAATGGGCATCTACCAATAGTTTCGTTTTCTCACCATAATTTCTCATCAGAACCCTTTTATGCTTGCTTAGATGAAAGTACATTAGTGTATGCTTGTCTATTGAGCCAGGATTTCTTGTGTATTTGTACAATGAGGCAAGGCACTGATGTAACAATGCATAGTTGGAACAAATAGTTTGTTTCAGCTGACCCAGCGGCTTTAATAGAACTTCAAAATTCAGATAAGGTTGATGAAAAGCTAATTGAAATTGAGATACTTGATTCTCATTCTCCCTTATTGGTTCTGGTCCCTACTTCTAGTTGTTGGAGTGCCTATGATTCAGTTTGTGTTAAAGGAACAACTGCTTCTCTAAAGACAACAAATGTTCACTGAACAATAAGTCATCCCTGAGGTTAAGACTGTAACTTTAAAAACTTAGGATTTAAGACATCCTGACCACCATGTATGTTCATTTTCATTTTTTCATTTTATTTAGAGTTGTATCCTGCTCCCATCTCCGCAAGGGACTCGGGGCGGCGCACAGGGTATGCTAAAAGCACAATACAAAATACAAACAATTTAAACTATATTAAACAAACTTTCCCTGCGCTAAAACCCATTAGTTAAAAATCCTAAAACACCCAAACTAAAAATTTAAAACT
>JAPKID020004605.1:0-11579 GCA_026931265.2 Tropidonophis doriae | reverse complement strand
GGCTTAAAACTGTTTTTTAACTGTAAAATTAGGGGGTCGTCTTATACGCCCGGTCGTCTTATACGCCGGAATATACGGTAGTATCTGCATATTTGGATCAGAAATGAAATGCTGACATCATATGCTGTGGTAAGAGAAGCATCTAGCTAAAAAAAAAAAAAAAACCTCCAAAAATAAAACAACCTGAAAAGAAATCATGACTATTGCAGTGTCCCCAGGTCATGTGATCACCATTTGCAACCTTCTGACAAGTATAGTCAATGAAAAAACAAGATTTGCTTGATAACTGTGTTACTAACTTAACAACTGTAGTGATTTACTCAACTGTGGCAAGAAGGGTCATAAAATGGGACAAAACACGCTTAATTGTGTTGCTTAGCAATGGAAATTTTGAGCTCAATGTAGCAGTAAGTAAGGACTACTTGTAATAAAATGTATCAATTTATCTTTCCACCTCACCATTCATGATTTATAGAAGTTTTAAACAAGGAAACAACATTATTGGTGATAGGCATTTCTATGATAAGTAAGGCATAATTTGCAGAGTATGCATACAGCATGTAAGGCACTCTATCTTACTAAAGTACTTGAAGTACTTTCAGAATTTCTAAAAGCAATCATGAGCAGGAAGTTTTAACAACAAAGTGAACTAACAGAATGCCTGCATATGTCATAAATACTTAAAAGGAGAGGACCTGCCATTTATAATCACTAGTGATTTTGTATGTGCCTTCATGGGTTGACTCCTTTTGACTGCCTGGGCTACTCCTTTTATCAAGGGCTAAATAAGATACATATAAACAAATTATAAAACTTTCAGGGAAGACCAACTCCAATAAACAGACATATTTTACCCCTGACTATTAGGGTCAAGAACCTGTCTTAATTTCATAGAATTAATTGTCTCCATTATTTTTGAAAGAAAAATGTAAGGTTAAAATATTTCCCTTGATCTGTGGTAAACTCACATTCTGTGGAAGCATGAACCTCATTATCTGAATTCCTTTTAGGCTCCTTTAAAAAAAAGGCTTATGGCTCTGGAAAGTGTTTTTCCATAGATATCCTAGTGACATATTGGCTGATTAGTTTAAAAGCTAACAGCTTACTCCCTTCTCAATACCATAGAATGATTTTATAAACCTGTTTGGGAGCATCTAAGCTTGTTATCTGGAAAAACAAGGATTCAGATTATTCAGGAAAGGAAGATGTTACAGAGTGTTGATAATTATTTTTCTTATCTTTCTGTGGATTTAACCTTATGTTTTAATCTCAAAATATATATTTTGAATGATTCCACATTCAAAAGCACAGAGAGGTAATGAAATCTTGTTGAAATGGAAAAACAAAAACAAAAACAAAACATGCCACCTCCTTGTGGCACAATCTCTTTGCACTTACAAGCTGTTTTGTCCCCTTCCCTCCAGGGCAGCTGGTGAGGAAGAGATAAGGCAGGCCTTTCATACACTGTCCCTGTGGCTATTTTTTATCTGGCCTATTTTGGTTAAAGGAGTCTGTGCTTAAGAAACCAAAGATAACTTTTCTTTCTCTGACTCTTGCTTGCCTGCCTCTTTTTAAAGTGCCCCTTAAATTTCTTGAAAGATAAGAAATATTTGTTAGCATTGAGATGCATATCTTCATTTGGCTCTGTTCTTCAATCAAGAGCTATATTGTGAGCATTTTTCTTTTTAATACAATTTATTTTTAATTCTGTTCTGAGTTGGTCTTCTTTTAAGCATACTCCTTATGCTTAGGAACCATATCCTCTTATGTGAGCTCCTACTGAATGCAAATCTCCCACATCCCTGTTCTACATGCTTAAGAAATATTAAATCATTCAATCTTCAAAGAGAAGTTGAAATATATATTTATATTATAATAAACCACTACAAACTTCATTGGAAAATGGCCTGAAATAGTAATGTTATCTATGAGCCATGCAAATTACTAAATTACATATACATCTGGATTATGTGGATTCATAGATGGGTGAATTATATTAGCTTTCTGCCTGCCTGCAGCCTAAAGCATTTGTCACTGTGCATCCCTTCTATTGTTATTCTCCTAAACTGTGATCAACACTATTAGCTGCTTTATTTTGCAATTTTTTCCTCTTCTCTGCCCAGATGATTTGTGTTCAGTCAAAGCAAAAATAGAGGGAAAAGCAAAAATAGAGGGTATCACCAGGTGCTTTACTGCCATAGCCTTCATATAATTGGTGGTTTAGGAGCAGGAATCTCCTTGGATCACTGGTTTCAATAAGGACTTTATATATATAGTATGGGTTCTCCAAAATGCCTGTCCGATAGAAAAGGCCCAGTATTAGGGCTGATTTGGAGTATTAAGGAATCCAGTTTATGATCGAACTACAGACAATGCCTTCAATAGGATACCATTATTCCCTAAACCAGTAGTGCTCAAGCTTTTTTAGTAAAAACATTCATTGGAAGCTGGCATGTTGCAAAGCCTTGATTTCCATAATCATATTTAATTCTAATAATACCATTCAACCACACAGATACCCCCTGGAATGCCAGAAGAGATCTTAGGGCCATAGGTTGCCCCTGAGATTTTGTTTCTGGACATGCCACATGCTCTCAAAATGTCAAATGAGCCATAGCCTAAACAGATGGCTACCATTCCCTTAGAGGCAGTTTGGTGTAATGGTTAAGGCACCAGGCTAGAAACGGAGACACTGTGACTTCTGGATCTGCCTTAAGCATCGGGCCAGCTATGTTACCTTAACTAGTCACTCTCTCAGCCCTAGGAAAAAGGCAAGGACAAGCCACTTCCAAAATCCTGTCAAGAAATTTACAGCGACTTATTCAGTCAGTTATCAGTTATGTGCAGTTATCAAGAACTATACTGCACATGCACATAAATGTTGGGCTCAATTGTGGTCGTTGGTCTTCTTGTATCATGGGGTCCAATGCTTTTTGTTGCATCTTAGCAAATAAGAGGTAGTATTTTCCATCCTCAAAGTTCAAAAAGAACGTTTTAAAATTTAGAAATTTCATTTTCTCAATAATCAATATTAGACCAGATTTCAAACTGATGACATCATTTAGTTTTTTTGCATGCAGTTTTTTATATTTATTTTGAGCAGTTCACACATAAAGGAAAATAATTTTGAAAACAAGTTCTAATCCTGCTTTTTTTATCCTGTTGTGCTATGCTTTCTTGCCTTTTTTCAGCCAAATTCATGTGCTGTAGCCTGTTTCTTATTTATTATAATCATAATATTTTTCATATTAGGAGATGCTGGAAGAGAAAGAAATCTGTATTGCCAAAAACAGTTGTAAGAAGGAGCAGGACCAATACCAAAATCCTCATTATTAGATGAGCAAGCATCCACCTCCATTAATTTCAACAAAGATGATTTACCCACAAATATACAAGCAATGGAGAAATACATATTTTCCCCTTGGGGTTTTTCTCAGCATGTATTTTTTGTTATGCACTATGTTTGTTTTCTCTTGATTTTCCTCTTCTTCCCTGCATGATTAAGAATACAGTACAAATACACAGGAGGAAGGAATTTTACTCCATATTTAAGGCTATAATATTGATGCTCATTCACAGCAGTCATTTATGTGATCACTTCCAACTGCCCTGTCAAAAGAACTTCAGAGAGTGAAGAAAGCTACAAAAAAGAATGTCAGTCCAACTTCTTTCTATCTTCAATCAAGGATTAATGATTCTATGGAAAGGTTCCAGGAAACAGAGGAAAGCTAGCAAGGATAATCCCAGGAGTCCCCTTGTATTCCAGATGGACTGCACTTTTCCCACCCAGAATCACTCAGCAGGAGGAATTTCTATGGCTAAAAATACTGCCTTGTACAATTTTATTCATGAATTTTGCAAACTTGTCTTGATAGACATATTACAAATTAAAAAAAAATAACAGCACCAATATTTTGAACAAATCAATATTATCTTCATATCACACACAAAAAATATTGTGCTGCTTTTAAAAATACTTAAATATTTGTTCAAAATCAGCATTGCAAATTTAAATTGTGTGAAATGTTTCTTCTATAGAATTGCATGCTTAGAAGAGGATTCAGTGGAAAAAGTCTACAAATTCCAATTACGTAGATTATCACCTTCATTTCACATTATTTAATTATATTTGGAACCTTGACTTCTTGAATGAAAGGTGGGATATCAAATCTAATAAACCAATTGATAAATAATAAATGAAGACAGATTTAAATAAACCAAGATCTCTACTGAATTCATATGGTACTTACCACAATGTAGTAGTTCTACTGTAGGACTGAGTGCTCTAAATTACATACTAGTAATTTTTAAAATGTTTATTTGTTACCATTACATTGCCCTTTTCCTCCAGCATAACACTATTTGTTCCCCACAACTGCTTTGTGAAATATAGTGCACTGAGAGAGCAACTAGCCCAAGTGAGCTTCCATGTTTGACAATAACGTGAAGCTGGTCTCCTCAGCCCTCGTTCAATATGTAGATAACTATAGAGGTTTTTTTAGAAATTAGACTTCTTATATCACTAATACTATATACCAATAGATGTATTTGTCTATCTTCAACATGGCTTTAAATTATTAATTAGTTATTTTTTGGAGTACTACAAAATTTTGAGTTTCAGTTTTATCTATAGATATAAATATGACATTGTATATAATGAGCTGTCTTTTTTCTCCTAAAATAATTAATAGTCCCTTCGGGGAGAGGGGGCGGTTTAGAAATTTGACTAAATAAATAAATAAATAAATAAATTTAATGACATATTCATGATTTTCATAGAATTTTTTAAAGACATAGTCTTGCATTTTCTCAATACAGATTTCCTATCTTGGTAATTGTTTTAACACATCATCCACTATAGTACTGTCTGTAGGAATGCCCCTCCTTCCCTGACTAAAGTAGTATTTATTCTTCATATTAAAAAGAGACAGGATAAAATATTTGCCCCAAAGGAGAAATGGAGAGAAATCTTAACAAAGGCAGAAAACAGCCCCAGTCTTCCTGCCATAGGAAAACAGCCTCAAGCTTGAAAAGGCTGGTCTTTTGGAATGGAGATTCTGTACCCATTCAGAAAGACTAGGCCAATCTATTCATAAGCAGAGATTCCAAATAAGCAATACAATTAGGCAAACCAGAACTGACAAGATTAGCTTTGATAAGGATTTGCATTTCCCCTTTTGCCTGTAGAGCCAGCCATAATCCCTAAAGGATCCCATAGGAACAGCCATTAAAATGTAAAAATATTAAAGGACATATTCTTAAACAGGAACACACATCTCAGTCAAAAAGCACCAAAGAATGTCAGTCACCCCAGAAACATGCTGCTCTCACTGAAGATTCTGACATCAAAATAAACAAACCTTTCCTGCATGGCAGCCTCCTTTTTTATTTCCAGCATCTTTCTCTCAACATGGAAATAGACTGGATTTTTCTTCTAACATGCCTAAATGTTAGACTCTAAAACAATGTACTACATGCAATTTTAAGCAAATATGTTCCCAAATCTATGTATTGAAATAGTCAAACATGGAAAAATCATTTGTAAAGGAAAAATGCAAAATGGTGGATGAAAAGTTTTTATACTTTGGCTTCACAAAAGACCCTTCTACCAGGTTGTCCTCTTCTCTTCAAAGGTGTCCCCCCCACCTCAGGCCCAAATCAGTTCCATGTTAAGATGTCACAATGTCCATGTGTTTATCATGTAGCCCACACTCATACAGGCTTTCAATATTGTAATAACCATAGATTGAAAAAACAAAGACATCATAAATATTCCACCAGTAGATTTCTTTCTTGGCCAGATGACCGTCCCATTTTAGTGCAGCTTTGAGGATTTTAATTGGGTAAATGTTTTAGCACAGGGCTTTATATTTAATTTAGTTTTAACTATTTATTGCTGTTGTTTGTATGTATTTTTTAACATCCTGTGCACCGCCCCGAGTCCCTTTGGGGAGAGGGGGCGGTTAATAAATCGAATAAAATCAAATCAAATCAAAATTTTTGAAACATGATTGGATTTTCTTTTTCAAGTTTGCATACACACTGTGCAATAAGCTCAGTAACTGCACATCACTTCAAATAGTATTTGCAAATTAAAAGCTACACTTTCTACCACAGACAAATCTTTTACCAGGATTATCTAGTTTCAGAAGTTTGAACAGCTACCACATTACAGTACTGTATTTAGTCAATTTCTATAGCCATCCATGTCAATCCAATAGACTGAGCAAAGACCAATATTGCAATTAAAACCATAAAAAATTACAAATAATATCTATCCATCCATCCATCCATCCAGAGACCATCAAGATTTATCATAATTAGCTAAAAAATAAACAGTGCAACCAGTTAATGGAGCCTCTTACACTTTCAGGATCCTAGGCAATATATAGCTCTCCATACGGTTTAATTTCAAGTCCCACTCTACCTCAATAATGATGTATCTGATGAATCATGTTCAACAAGATCTGAAAACCAAGACATTGGAACCTTTGCTTTAAATAGTGAAAATATGTGGAATTCACCAAAAAGTGAGAGTGGTCATATGACTGTAAAAGGTAGCTGACAAGTATTACTTATAAACAGAGTTTATTAAGCCAAAATGTGATTTGCCTATTTGTGGCTTTACATGTCATGTGAACCAAGCTAGTGTTATTAGTAAGCTCTGTCTTTTATGGTTTAGCTCTGTAAACTACTCAATGTGTGCTGTAAAGCACTGGGAAAGTGGTATATAAGTCTAAGTGATATTGCTATGTTCTTCATGTAGGTTCAAAACTGTACAGTTGGCCAAGAGGCCCTTATTGAATAGTAATCAATTAAGCGTCTCTTAGCTCCCACCCTGCTCAACTACAGGCTAATCAGCAACAAGTTAGCTCAAAAAGGGAGCTAATAACACCCCCATATTGTTATTAACAAATCATGGTGCTCTTAAAGTCTAATTCCTTCCCCCCCCAGGTCCATTTGAGATTGCAGTAGAATGCAGCCATATGATTTTTCTCCAATGAAATGTACGCTGGTATGTACCAGCTGTGCCCTTTTGAGATTCTCGCTAGGGTAAATTTTGTACAAAAGGAGTCATGAACAGAAATCTGGCATCAGGACTCAGAACAAGAACCAAGTAATTATATTTCAACTTCCTTTGGCACTCGGCTGTTACAGAATTCGAAGAGAAAAAAATAAGTCTTGACTAGAACTCACAACAAATACTCGTTAACCCATAAGGCATTGGTAATATTTAACACCGAACCTTTATCCACACAAGCAATCCTGCCTTCCCTTCCCAACAGAATCCCTCATCAGCCGAGTGATGCATCTAATGAAATGAATGACGAATTTGGAAAGATGCTACCAAACTACTCCTGCTTTTTTGCTACTGAGCAGGTTTCCTAAAATGGTGCAAACGCTCCTCACTAGCCCCATCCAGCTCGCTCCTTTCCACGCTACGAACAGCAACTACGCTTCCCAGGATGACCCGCGGCGACGTTAGCCCAGGAGCACTCTGGGCAGCGTAGTCCCTTCTTCTATATATGGGCATGAAGCGGCATCCCTTTCACGTTATGCAGATGAGGAGGCGGGTCTCTTGATCCCGCGTACAAGAGGGCTATCGAAGAATGACCAATAGGCGGCGGGCAGCGCAGTTGTCGGATGCGGCAACGGTGTACCTTCTGTATGAGAAGGCGGGGAAGAAGGCGCCTTCACCGGCCGAGCCGTTTTCTCCTTTCCTCCTCGCGTGTGTCTTGCAAACGAGGAGGGAAGAGTCGCCTGCGGAAGCCATGTCTGAAAGCGGCTCCGCGTCCCCCGCCGCCATCCCTAATGGAGGAAGCGCCGCTCGGCATCCCGGCAACCTAGTCACTGTAGTGCTGGGAGCACAATGGGGCGACGAAGGGAAGGGGAAAGTGGTGGATCTGCTCGCGCAGGACGCGGACATCGTCTGCAGGTGCCAGGTGAGGGCCCCGATAGGCCGAAAGGGCTAGGTGGATTGTCACAAGACAAAGGCGGCAGCGGCGGGATCCAGAGGCACCTTTGGAGCCTTTCCCGCCTTAAATTGCGAGACAGGCTGCCAAGCGCTGGGTGGATTAATTGCGCCCCTCCACCTCTTGCCAGCCTCTCGGGCTTGCTTATCTTCCGCCCGCCCCGCTTTTCTCAACAGCGGAGGCTTCCCGGCTACGTTTTACCCAGATCGCGCTAGTGCCGGGTCGCCGCAATCTTCGGCTACCCGGAGGTTTTTCCCTTGCAGGAGATGCCGCGCGCGAGTTCCCGTCTTTCCCAGCCCCCCGACGACGCTGCTTTATGACGGGACCGGGATCGCGGCAACCTCTTCCTCTCTCGGCGAGCCCGTTGCGGCCATTTCCCGCCTGGGGAGGTTTAAGGGATGGCTTTGCCGCCCGTCGGAGCCCGTTGTTCCTGCAGTGCAGTAGGCGCGCGATTTGGGCGAGGCAGAAAAAGCCTTTGCGGGACCAAACGGAGTTAAGGAGAGCGATGGTGATGGCGGAGGCCTTTGCTCGCCCGTTACCGGGGATCTGCCCTTGTCTCGTTCCCATCCTAAACTCGCCAATGTGCAAAGAATGAATGTTAGGGTGGAGTTCTCGTTGTGCGTCGGTTACATAGAAAGCAGCAGGTTTCCTTCCCATCTGAAGAGGCAACCAGGGATCCGACACGACTTTTTCCCCACCCAACCCCCGGTGCGAAAATATACCGAGATCCCACACCTCCCTATTTGTGATCTTTCTGATGTTATTCCTATCAGTTAGGTACACTGAGGTGCTGTGGAAGTAATATAAGAGCAGACTGTGCAATCCATCAAGATTAATCTTTAAAAAATTGTCTGGGATTAGATATTTTGTAGGAATTGCGTTAGTCCATACATAGATTATCAAAAGGAATTACAATTTGCAATAGAATTTACTCCTAGACTAAACTCTAGGCAAATATTCAAAACTAAATCCATCTCTGCCCAAGAAGTTTGCAATTTTATCTTCTCTGGGTTCTCCAGTCTTCAAAAATGATTTTAAAAAGTCTGTTACAAATACCTGAAAGTCTATGCAAGTACTGTGAATGTTCTGTGTCTAAGCTGTCATCTGTTTATTTCAAACAGGCTGAGACTTGGAAAAGGTTGCTCAGTCATAAGTAATGCCATGAAATAGTAGTTTCATGCTTTTTGTTTGTTTGTGTGTGCACAGGTGTTTGCGTTTATGCAGGCCTTTGAGTCAGAGTTGACTTCTGGTGATGCTTGGACTAATCCCTGTGGTTTTCTTGGCAAGGTTTTCTGGAAATAGTTTGTCCTTGCTTCCCTCCTAGGGCAGAGAGAGTTGACTAGCCCCAGCTGGCTTTGTGCCTAAGGCAGGACTAGAACTCATGGTCTCCTGGTTTCTACCCTAATGCCTCATCCTCTTCACTAAACTTAGTTGTCTCTAACTTTCATGCTTAGAAGTTGAATACTAGACTCGCTACAATATCTAGATTAATTTTAAAAGCTGAGTAGGCTTCATTGTTTGCCTTGGAAATCTTAGGACAAAACCTTGACACCCTTTTTTGTTTGTTTTTAAAGAAAAAACAAAAACAAAGCACACTGAATTGTTTAGAAACGCTAAAGTTTGTTTTGTTGGAGTCATCTACTTTATGGATATTGGGTGGTAGAACTGAAATAAAATTCTCCTGTAACTTTACAGAATTGTAGCACTGAAAACTATGAACATTTTGGTAATAGAAACAAAGATCCGAAACCCAAAGGATCAGTTTGAATATATATTCACAAAGGCCCTGTATTAGTATTAGGAGACAGAGTAAAAGGAGCTATCAAATAAGAAACAGCATAGCCCACAGCTGGATAGTGGGTGGGGCAAGAGCCCAGAATAGTTTCTCCCTAGTTTCTCAGACAGTAATAAAGATGGGGAAGATATATTTTCAGATTTGCAAAATTCAGTCAATGTAGTTATATAATAAAACAGAATTAACTCATCCGATTGTGTTTCCGATCCAGTTTGCCCCAACAAGACCAATGTGAAGAGATAGGCATTTAGAAAGCATCTTAAAGATGTTATAGTAGACATCTAACAAAGAGCAGGATTTCCCAAATGATCTTAATGATTAACCAAGTCTGTAACAATCCCATGTTATTCAGCCCAAGTTATTTAGTGATATATATATTCTTTTTAAAAATCCTTGAACTTGATTCAATAGCTAATTGGAAGTCAGTGCAGTTGCTTCAAATGAGGTGTAACAGGACTACAATATAGGCAAATGTCCCATCCAGCAACTTGACTACTACTGCATTCCAAACAGCTACAATTTGATCAAATGGAAACTCTGCATTCAGCATAATAATCCAAATGCAAGGGTACTGATGTGCAAACATTAGCCTAGGCTGCCTCTGCCCAAGTTGCTATAACAACAATTACTAACCTAACCAAAGCTGATAACAGGCAATCTCTGGCTGCACAGGCCACCTAGGCTTCCAATGACAATGACTTCAAACACATGCCAAAACTACTTATCACTTTCTGAAAAAGTGCAACCCCTTCATAAATTCACCCACATGAGCTCTCCATGTTGTCAAGATTCAAACTGTTTACTTCACATTCCACCCCATCACTTATCCTGTTTCAGAACACATATAGTATCTCCTGTACAAAGAAGGAAGGAAGGGAACTAAGCACCATTGGCATATTGATTACACTTACCCCCTGAACTCTTGACAACCATCTCTAGTAGCTTCATTATAGAGGTTAAATAATAATGGGGGCAAAGCAGTGATTTGCAACACATTATAGATTGTTGCCACAATGCAGACAGTAGCCAAATAACTGCTCTCTGAGATATCACTGCAAGTAGTAGTAGATTAATTTTAGTGCAGCCTGTGTAATTCACAGAGAACAGCATAACAGATGGGATGGTTATTAAGAGACCAAGCAAGATCAATAACATAACACTCCCTCTGACTCTACCTTGCAGGAAGTACACTACTTGGCTTGGCTGATTCTACCTCAAACCATGTCTGAACCTATATCAAGACTCCTCAAGAACATCTATGGCTGTACAAATACAGTACTACTTTTTCAAATAATTTCCTCAAAAAAAAAAGATTTATTATCAGGATAGCAAAAAACAAAAAACGAAACAAAAAACCTCTGGTCCCAGAGGGCATATGGAGGAATGGGCACATCAATGCTGCCTTCATCAGTTCATCAAGCAGACATCTTTTCATCTATTAAGTCAAAATGATCAGAAGTCAACACAGCATATGGTAGACCATACGCATCCTTAGATTTCAAAAACTGAAAACAATCTCATAGTTCAATCTCATAAACAAAAAGTACTGGATACTTTGAAGTTTGTATGCAATGTACTGAAGTCAACATTCCAGTCAATATCAATACACGTGATTTATCCTTGAAGCATTTTACAAATTTACATGCCAAGGTCCCGGAACTGGATTCATTATTATAATTGCCTTCTTTCTTTTTCTGCATTAACACAAAAAACTCTGGCAGGTCTGGAAGATTCTCTGACCTTCTGAGATGTCTTTCAAGAGAAGTGTTAAAAAACTCTTAGATGAACCGATATCTAAATCCATTCTTAAT
>JAPKID020004604.1:0-11580 GCA_026931265.2 Tropidonophis doriae | reverse complement strand
CCCTCTTTCCCTGAATGGTCTTCAGCACAACGGAACAATCACCCGAGTTGTGGTCTCTCAGTGAGGACTTTCTGCTAAGTCAAGAACACAGCAGCCAAGAGTTGTTGGCACTACAACTCCCACACCTGGCTTCCCCATGGCCATTTGCAAAAGACAGAGGACTTTCCACCAAAGCTTGGTGGCCACACAGCCATTTTGGACAAGAGGTCCTGTGATACTGAGGGAGAGGGGTGAACCATGAGCTCTCGGTTACAAAGCTGTGCTAGCTGGAGGCATTGAGAATGGCTGAAGCAGAATGCTTCTCCTGCTTCTGTACTGGTGGTCGTGCACTTTGTTTGATTAGAGACTGGAAGATTTCATACACGGCAACTTCAGCTCCTTCCTTTATATTTTTCCTGGTTCACAGGGTGAAGACACAGTATCAGAAAAAATACCACACTAGCATATGGTAACTTATTGTCAGGGTTGGGCCCACGACACCTCCCTTGCAGAAGCGAGAGATAGTGCTGGATGTGGAAGAAAGCACAAAGCACAACTTGCTGTGAATCATAGCTTTCCTCTTTTTAAAAAAATAAAATCCTAAAATTCTAGTCTCCATCACAAAGAATTATGTTGAGAGAGTGTGATGTCTGGTTTTTTTATGAGTCATAATCCAGGTTTCTAGGGATTGAGAAGATGGAGATGAGGTTCTGGAATCTTTTAGAACTCTCTGCTTCCTCTACTACTATGATATAAACTATACATGATGCAAATCTGCCCAATTTGCACTATTTTTTTAATCAATCAGAATATTAAGTTTGTCTTGGTGTGGGACTGGCTCATTTGAATGCTGAATTTTAGTGCACAGATATCTGACACCATAAAACAAATTTGCAGATCAACCAGAATTACTCTTCTATGGATTATTGAAAATTACGTTGTTAATTTGAGATTCCTAACCCAGAATGCTTCCCCCAGATGTTTTCAGACTGCTTCCTGCCTAATTGTAAAAATGGTACACTTTTCAAACATTGCCCAATTGTAACAATAAGTGGACCACCAAGTTTCAAAGCCATGCCAAGTGTTAAGCAAATCTTCTAAGGGAGAATACAAATGTTAGACAGGTTGGTGAGAAATTTTTGCTCTATGTCTGGAACATAAAATACCATCACAGAAATAGAGAGTTCAAGATTATGTGAGAAATCTCTCCCAAAGGCTTTATGCAAAAGAGACACCATCATCCCCAACACTTCCTATGTGTTTTCTAAAGATACCCAAATTCAGGTCAAGTACCTTTTAGCTTATTTCCACATTAGAAATATTGGGTAAATGTCAGCACTACCATTCTTACTTTGTTAGAAGTCAGGAGCAGTTTTCTGATTGGTAATTATTGGCCAATGCAATGAAAGACTGTGCCTCATTGGTAGGACACAAACAAGGCTTCTATCTTCTATAGTTGGACTTTGGATCTAGTTCAAAGTTGAATTTGGAAGTTCAGAAGTATGATGGTTATCAAGAACAATGGTAGTGGTACTGAACTTCATTAATAAGTCAATATTTACTTACCTAAACAGATAAACAGAAAGATGGGTGAGTAGAGCTGGAGTAACTTCTGGCTTTCTGCTGGCTTCCCAAGTGACTTGTGGGAAGCTGGCAGGGAGCATCAGAAATCATACACATGACTACAGGGATGCTGCAAAGCTCATACCTTTGCAAATGAAACTGAACATTTTACTGTAATTCTCCAGGAGTAATGGAGCCAGATTTTTAAAATTATTCCTTAAGGTTTTACGTACTATGATTCAAAAATTGTTGCCAGGTAATGCACCATTTGGGCTAATGAAGGTACAAACTGATAAACAAGAGTTTTTGTAGTATATAAATGGTCTTTGAAAATACCCATTTTGTGATTCCAAGTTGCTAATGTTAAGGATGTCTAAATAAACACACAGGGCTTCATTTTTCTTGGGTCAAACATAAAACTACTGATACTTGGTTACCCAATTCCAATTTAGCAGGATTGACAAAACTATTTCAAATTAGTATCCTAAGAGAGTTCTTCAAAGATACCAATCTTTACAGCTGCATTTCTCAAACTTGCCCACTCTTAAGATGTGTGGACTTCAACTCCATGAATTCCCCAATTGGCATGGTGGCTGGGGAATTGTAGAAATTGAAGTCCATACATCAGAGTTTAAAAACACTGATCTAGAGTCCTTAGGAACCCACCAAAATACCACATCCAACTTTCAGAAGAACCAGACTGGTGAAGACTTAGGTACAAAAACCTGATGGCCGCATTCCAATGCTTTCTTCTGTCATATATAATGTGAGAACCAGGGTTAGTTCCAAATTATGTAACTTGAAGACATTAATTCTCCCTACACAATCCAAGTATGCTTTGATAATCGTTTTTTTAGTGTGCCATGGAGATATCCTTTGAGAGCCATTCAGAAGACATTGGAAACACAAAGTGCAGAAGAAATGGGTTAAGCCCATGGAGGGAGAGAAAGGAAAAGACGGGCAGACTTGCAAAAAAAAAATTAACTACAGTTTTTCTTGATGATGATTTTATCCATTCAGTCTAGCCCAACTTAATGATTCTATGGGCCAGGTCTCTCCACAAGAGACCTGGCTCATGTTAATTTTGCACAACGTGTTTGAGTTGTTTTGTGCTCTGGAGGCCTGGTTTCCTTTTATTACTAACTCTTCCAAACACTGTTGCTTTCTCCACTGAATTCCCCTGCACAACAAGGCTAAAGTAAGTGAGACACAGCTCTTAGCACAGTTCTAGCCTTCTTATGTGCACTCATCTGATCAGGACTATCTTGTAGGGCTGACATCTTTTTCTACTATGTCCCTATGGCATTGTCTTCTTTTGTCCAAATGAATGAAATACTGAATAAAGTAACATTTTCCCTTTTCTTCCAGCCACATCCAAGGTACTTCCAAGGGGTACAAAATCTGTTTGGCACTCTCACTATTACGCTGGAAGGGGAATCAAGGGATTACACTCATAGAAATAGATGCAATAGACTTAGGCTAGGAATTGGCAGAAATTTTCTATTAACTGAACAAAGGGTGAAAGCGCCACAATGAAGGAATGAAGAAAGATCTGTTAACAGACTCCAGATAACTGCTGCCCAGTTGGGTCCTCCTTGGAAGCCATATCAGGTTTTTGCTTGACGTTACATAACCATGGGAACGATCTGGGGATAATTTTCAGAACAGGTTCTCACAGTCCTTTCCTGTACATCTCATGCTTAGAAAACTACTGTGGAAAGCCTTGAAATACGTTGCTTGTGTTGCTTTAAAACTGCAACTATGCCGTATAAAATGTGACCTTACGAATCACTGGCAGAAAGGCATGGTTAGCATTACTCAGGCTCAAGCCATCAGAGGTTAACTTCAGAAAAAAGAATCACCGAATAGCGCCTGTATCTCTCATGGTCACAGATGGATGCAAGGTTCTCTCCTGGACACGTTGCTGCCAAGCACAGATTCATGAAATTTGGATGAAGTATGGTTTCTGAAGAGGTGGAAGAATCTTTCACCACAACAGCATATACAAGAACTAAGACTTGTGAAATATCTAAATGTATCTATTATGTTTTACATATGCCTTCTCCACCAATCTCTTAGAAAACCCTCTAAATCAGGGGTCTCAAACTCGCGACCCACAGGCCAATTGCGGCGGGCAGGACGGTATCTTGTGGCCCCCACCGTGATACGAAAGTATAATATTAGTGCAGCCCGCAGGGAGAGTAAATCCCTTATGCGGCCCAGCCTCACCCAGACTCTGCCTCCAGCGGCCCCCAGGTAAATTGAATTTGAGACCCCTGCTCTAAATCATCCTAGAGCAACTAATCCAGGGGTGGGTTTCAGCTGGCGTTACTGCCAGTTCGCTCGTGCACGCTCGCAGTTCAATGGAAATCATTCTGCGCATGCGCGGAACTCAAAATAAGATGGTGATGGTGGTGACTGGGGAACCGGCTCGGGGGCGTGGCCATCCTGGGTCGCTGCCAGTTCTGCGATCCAGGCCAGCATACTAGTACCGATCTGACTGAACCGGTAGGAACTCACCTCTGAACTCCTCCATAATGTCTATTCTAGATGATGTCCTCCCACCCAATAGGGCATTCAAAAGATGAATAATTTAATTCCCCAAGGATCCTGTCTTCTTTGATAGCTCTAGGAGTACCCAAAAATGTACAAAAATGAGCAGAAATGCCTACTAAATACATTGTCCTGGCTGTATAGTTTTTGCACTTGTTGAATTTAGAAGGAGAAAGATTAAAGAAGTTCATTATACTCTTATTTATTTTCCCAACTTTAGGAAGAACAATTGAAGGAAATGAGTATGTCAATTATAATGAACAGAAGGACCAGGGGTGACATGAGAGCAGTTTTCCAGGGTTTGAGGGACGGCCATAAAGAAGAGGATCAACTTATTCTCCAAAACATGAGGGTAAAAAGAGAAGCAATGGGTGGAGATTCCATCTAGACAAGTGCAATCCTCGCAGCAATTTAGCAAATGAAAGCAGTGAGTCTGCATGGAGCATTGTTTTTTTGAAAGGGTGGTGGGAGTGGGGAGAGCCATCTTCCTTTTCCAAAACCACAAACCCTAACTAAGTGGGCCATTCTTGGGGCGTTCCCTTCCCTCAGCAAACAGGGCCATGTTGTCTTTCCATGAGGCAGAATAAGCACCTGCCTCTTGGGGAAGGGCAGAAGTCGGCCTACCTGTTGGCTTTCTGTAAATGGACCTTAACGGTAGCATTTTGCAGCTGCACTTTCTCAGAGAGCCCACAGAAGCTTCATTAACAGGGATTGCCAGTTCCTCTCCTCACTAATCCTTGACCATCTCTTGAAATCTATGTCCCAGAAAGGCCAAGGGTGAAGAGATAACCAAATCGGCTGCTTTTCATTCCCCACTGCTTTTCTTTTTTCCACTGAAGTTCAGAATCCAGTAAACAACGTCAATATATAAAGCTGTCCCAACTTAAAGCCAACACCTGCACTTGCTTAAAACAGAAATGTCCAACCTCAGCCAGCATGCTGAGGAATTCTGGAAATTGAAGTCCACAAATCTTAAAGATGCCAAGGTTGAAGAGTTCTGATTTCAAGTGTACTTTCCTTTAAAGTATATCTTATCTTGTTTCTTCTTATATATTTTAGGGATTGTAAATTCCTTAATAGTCTTAGGATAGTGAGAGGTGAAATTATTTCAAATAATAAATAACCTAGGGATGCTTGGTTTTCCACATATCATTGAAACTTTCTCCAATTTGGTGCCCTCAAGATATGTTGAGATGTTTTGTGTTCCAAGCTTTTGGACTCATGCTGGAGCCTAGGCTAGAGAGACATTCCCTGAAGCTCCAACATGAGTCTGAAAGTTCAGAAGATAAAACCTCTAGTCCTGGAGAGTGACCCAGATTGGATCCTGAAATATTATCCTTGGATATGTAAATTTGTGTTCATTATGGTGAGATGCACCTCACCATCCATTTTAGGTTCCTGTTTCCATCACATCCAGTCGAGGGAGCTTTGATTAGCTGGAAATGATGGACTTGTTAACTGGGAATGATGAGTATGATGGGCCCCTAGATGGAAAGTCTGTCCTCAAAACACTTTCTTCCCACCCACCCACTGTCCTCTGATCCCTGGTCTCTTTCTTTCCTGGAATTAATAAGGATGTGTTAGTTGGGAAGGTGTCAATGCAAAAAGTGCGGAAAGACCTCCCCAATCCTTCATCCCTGAAAAGGGAGGGCCCTTGTGGTACTTCACACCTCTTTTGCAAGTACATCCTTTAACAAAACAGCTCAAGCCGGCTGTCTTGCATCTTGGGCTTCAGAAATGCAAATGACCAGACAGAGAGGCTCAGTAGTGGAGCCTTTCCTCTGAATGCAAATTCAGTTCAAAAGCAGGCAAGGGAGGCAAAGGGCAGGCCTGGCTGGGGAAAAGTCAGGATGGTTTGATAGCACAGGAGCTGATAAGCTGAAAATGAGGTAGGAGACTGGGAAGAGTCTGTAAGACTTTCCCTAAATAGCCAAACCCTTTCATAAAGCAGTGGGTAAAACAAAGGTAAGATGCTTTGCCTGTCCAATTGAAGATGTATGTGAGCCACATTTTATGCAAAGAACCCAGGATGTATCCAAGATTGGACAGGTGAGAAAGGAACCCAGAAAAGGGCTAAGGTAGCAGCATGCTGGGACTGCCAAAAAAGCCAATGCCGTCCTAGGCTGCATTAATAGAACAGTAGAATCAAGATCACGTGAAGTGTTAATACCACTTTATAATGGTATTAAATCTTGGGGATTAAGGTGCAAATTTGCTCTCAGTGAAGGGAGAAAGCTTCCACTCCATCATAGAGTCCCACTACTTCCTCTCTAGCCATCTATCAAAGGTGTTCAAATATGCCCTGCCCCCAACAAGCATGGGGATGGACCAGATGCCTGGTAGCATGACACATTTAATAAATAAATAATATAGACAGCAACCCTAAAAACTTCAAAGTCTTCTTCACATGAAGCTTGACTTCTGGTTAAGGGCATCCATGAGGCGGGTGGGGAGATCATTCTTAACTTACAGTTATTGGTAAACTATAATTTAGTATTCATAAAATAACTTCATAAATGGCCTTAGGCCTTGGCTTCTCTGTCAGATTATTCTAAAAGCAATCAGGCGACTTAGATATCATTGCAGACTGTGAAGACTACAGGAAACAGGACAAGTTTTAATTGGTCTTAATTACACTTCATTAAAACAGGCTATCTGCAGGTATTAGCTTTCTGCAAATGACCATTAACATTAACTAGAGTTGAAGAATTGAACAAAACGCTAAATCGAGAGTAATCTAAAACAGAAGGAAAACCTTACCATCACCCTGTGGTCTTATTGAGTTTACAGCTTGCCTTTCCAATATCTAAAATCATTTAAACAGGTTTTAGAATCCAGAGAGTACAAAACACAACACAAGGATGGCAGTCAAACTAAACCCCTGCCTGAATCCCTTCATCCACATAATGGGCAATTAGAAAGACTGTAAGGTTGGCTTTGTTATGTTCCTGTATGCTGGAAAAGCTAAGATCGCAGGTGCATCTCTTTGGGGGTGGGGGATTTCATAACCTTGGTTAGATGGCATACTTTCCACCTCTTTTTAAATAGGGATTGTGACATTATTTTGTTGCTTTGAAAATGTATAGCCCACAGCTCTGTACTTATTTATTTATTTATCATTTTTACTGGTTAATTTTTGTATGCTGAAAGCTCCCCCAAAAGAAAAACATAAAATGACGTGTGAGAAAACGCTAAACAATGTGCCTTAGAAAAGACAAAATACAAATATATATACACAGTCTTTTGTCTTTTCTATTTATTTGTTGAATTTATACGAGCAAAGAATAACATGCCCAATAATTAATTAATAAAAAATAGGTTAAATAACTAATAACAAAACAAAAATAAAATAAATTTCTCAAAAAAGCAGCAATTCAAATCTAATTCTTGAATTATCCTACTTATGGGTTAAGTTTAACACCCAACCTGAAGCAAAACTTGGGATTTCTTTAAGATCACCTCACACCAAAGCCAAACACTCTGTATGATGGCTGTAGGCTATTCCTCATTTCTGCCCCCAGAAACAGGATCTTGGGGAGGGTGGGTCTCCCTTTGCCAACAGTGGTGCCATCTCTATAGATAATCTTGGATTTTGAGATATCTGCCACCACACCCACCACAATCTCTTTTGACACTTCTTCAGCTTTGATATGCAAAACTGTCTCTTCCTTTTCTTTTCTTTTCTTTGGCAAGTTATATGGACGGAAAGCGTGTCCATTTTCACAGTGAACAATTTTGAAAAAAGAAGCTTTCCTCTGTTTTATTGTCTCCAAAAGAAACATTCAGCAAATTTTATAGCCCAATATAATCCTATAGAGGTTCACATAGAAACAAATACATGGAGACAATCCCCTTCTCTCTCTCACACACTCACACAGGTTTCCAATCCTATTACATGTCTAATTTGAATATCACAGAAGCTCTATAATGTGAAATACAACAAGCATTCACCAACATTTGGCATAATTCAAAAAATACAGCTTTTATGTCATGCATGTCAAGTCTTGTAATGCATATGAACTATAAATAACTTTTTAATTAAATAAAAAGCTAAATAACTAAAAAATAATAGTAACAACTCTCTGCCAATTGCATTAACAGAAGGAAAAAGTCAAGATCACGTGAAGTATTATTACCACTTTATAAGGTCTTGGTAAGACCACACTTGGAAGACTGCATCCAGTTTTGATCACTACGATATAAAAAAAGATGTTCAGACTTTGGAAAGAATGCAGAGAAGAGCAACAGGGAATATCTGGAGGCTAAAACATATGAAGAACAGTTGCAGGGTTTGGGTATTTCTAGTCTAATGAAAAGAAGGACTAGGGGAGACATGAAAGCAGTCTTCCAATATCTGAGAGGCTGCTGCAAAGAAGAGGGAAGCAAGCTATTCTCCAAAGCACCAAAAGGCAGGACAAGAAATAATGGATGAAAACTAATCAAAGAGAGAACCAACCCAAAACCAAGGACAAATTTCTTGGCAGAAATTTGCCTACCAGAGGTGTAGGTGCTCTATCACTGGAAACTTATAAGAAGAAACTGGACAGCCTTTTGTCTGGAATGGTATAGGGTCTCCTGCTCAAGCAGGGGTTGAAGACCTACAAGGTCCCTTCCAACTCTGTTATTTTGTTATTCTGGGTATAAAGTGGCAATAAGATTTACAAAACTTCCTTCCTTGCAAATCTCTTATAGCAATATTAGAGCTACTGCTTGATTTCATGCACCATGTTATTTTTCCTCAAGATATTTTGAGATTTTGAGGCAGGTGGGGAACAAAGATTCCTTTGAAACCCAGTTTTTCTTCTCTGCAACCTATATGGTTGTTGTTGTTCTTCCAAAGCGGTGAAGTGAATTGCTGGGCAAAGGGGAACGTGGTCCTCAGAACGCTGCATTAATCTCTTGGGTATTTAGATGATTTTTTTTGCCGCTTTGAAAAAATATTTACATCCATGGATCTCCTGAGGGAAGGGGGAACATGATTCTGCACACATCATGAGGTTATACAAATGTTTCCAAGAATGAGATACCAACTTTTTTGTATTTCAAGAGATTTGTGCAGTGACTTCATGATGGATTTGACATCATTGGGCCTTGTATAGGATGTCATGAATGCGAACCCACCCCATATATTGGCTATGGAATTACTTTTACTTCTTGCGTATTCTTTTCATTATGATACTTTCAGGACATGTGTCTGAGATCCCAGATCAGACTAAGCCCTGCCTATCACAAAAGCTGGGTTTTTGACAATGGGATCTCAGAGAGCTTTCTTTCTTTATTTATATCCCATCTTTATTATTTTTTTACAAATAATTTAAGGCAGTGAACACATCTAATCCTCCATCGTCCTCCTATTTTTCCCACAACAACCCTGTGAGGTGGTCTGGGCTGAGAGAGAGGGACTGGCCCAAGGTCACCCAGCTGGCTTTTGTAGCTAAAGTGGGATTTGAACTCACAGTCTCTCACTTTCTATCTTTGTGCTTCAATCCATTGTCCCTTGTCATCTGTATGTTCTCCTCCCAAGTAAATCATATAAGATTACTGAGGTTGTATTGTCTGCTAAGCACAAAAATTCTAGAATAGAATAGAATAGAATAGAATAGAATAGAATAGAATAGATCGTTTATTGGCCAAATGTGATTGGACATACAAGGAATTTGTCTCCGGTGCATAAGGTCTCAGTATACTATACTTACAAAATGACATAATCATAAGATACCAATAGACACCCAAAACAGTGGCTACAAACCATGGCTTACAGTCAAGGGCAGCAAAACACAATTAAAACAAGTCATGCAGAATGGAAATGTCTAAGTTCCCCCTGGTGATTGGAGAGGAAACCACCCCTCAATCATAGGAGGAGAGTTGGGTGAATCTATGGCATATCTGAAGATGTGACTAGGAACTTGGGGAAAACTTCTGCCTTTTAATAAAATGTGTGAGTTGGAGAAAAGCACCCCTGGCCTCCAGAACCATGCCAGGAGCCTGCAAGCAGGAGGAGGAACAAATAGCAAGAAGAGGAGCATAAACTTCCTTGAGGGTTTAACGCTGGTGTGGTGGCCTGGAGAAGATTCCTCCTCCAGAAAAGGAAACAGGAGGGGCGTTCCCAAGACTGTGATGCCCCCTTGTTCTTGAGATGAAAGCCAGGCCGACATTTGTTTAGGGCTTGTAAATTCCAAGCCAATTGGCTCAGGGATCTGAATGTGAAAGGAAGCTTTGATAAGATCGGCTTGCTGCCCCTTTGTGCGACCAGTGCTTTACTCTTAACACCTCCCTGGAGTTTAGGGAGCCACTTTAAAAGGGCCTTTGTCTTGCAGTTTGTCCAAAGCCCTCACATCAAAAACAGCCTGGAAGATCAGAAGGCTTATTTGAAACTCCAGGCTGGGAAGTGATAAAGCAACAATGACTAGGAGTGCCCCTTCTCCTGATGTCCGAAGAAGGGTTAATCATTGATCACTGGCAATGCAATGCGTTTTCTATCACTGCCATCAAACTGATGGCCAGAGAAGGGACCTTTTCTGAAGTTATCCTGCTTTAAGAGGCCGAAAGGAGGCGGGATGGAGAAAGGTACTCATTCATGCCAGGAAAAGGTTCTTGGGGATCAAGCCGTCCAGACAGGCCAGGTGAAATCTGGTTACTCTAAAACACCATTCTATTAAGCCGTAACAGAATAACAGGATAACAAGAATTGGAAGGGATCTTAGAGGTCTTCTAGTCCAACCCACTGTACAGGCAGAAGACCCTATATACCATTCCAGACCAATCTCTTAAAAATCTCCAATTTTAGAGTATCAACAACTTCTGGAAGCAAGCCATTCTATTGATGCATTGTTCTTAGTGTCAGCAAATTTCCCCTTAGTTCTAGGTTGCATCTCTCTCTTCAACAAGTTTCCACACATTGCTTCTTGTCCTGCCTTCAGGTACTTTGGCAAATAGGTTGACCCCCTATTCTCTGTTGCAGCCCCTCAAGTACTGGAAAATACTATCATGTCACCCCTAGTCCTTCTTTTCATTGGACTAGACATACCCAGTTCCTGCAACCTTTCTTGATATGTTTTAGCTTCCAGCTTCTTAATCATCTTTGTTGTTCTTTTGCTTTCCAGAGTCTCAACAACTTTGTTATATCATAGTGACCAAAACCGGATGTGGATCAAAAATTACAATATGATATGTTGATAATATTTTATAATGGATCAAAACCATGATGTGGTTAGTACTTCAATTCTCAGAATTCCCCAGAGCCGTGATGCAAACCTATGGCACAGGTGCCACAGGTGGCAAGCGGAGCCATTTCTTATGGCATGTGAGGCGTTGCCATGTCATATGGCCAGTGAGCATGTGCACGCTGGCCAGCTGATTTCGGCCTTCATTTTTGGCCATTTTTCACCCTCCAGAGGCTTTTCTGAAGCTTCTGGAGGGCGAAAAACAACCCAACATGCAAACCGGAAGTCCGGAAATGGCGTTGGGCCATTTTCCTTCCTCGGG
>JAPKID020004603.1:0-11581 GCA_026931265.2 Tropidonophis doriae | reverse complement strand
ATACACACCTTACAGAGAAAGAGGGAGGGAGAGAGGGAGGGAGGGAGGGAGGTGGAGAGAGAGACAGAAAGAAAACATTTGCCACAGAATTATGTTAATATAACAAACAAACAAAAAATTGACAATGCATCCAACCAGTAGCTGAATTCACAGATTGTACTAAACTACAAACCCTTGTTTATAAATTATAGAATTTGCGAAACTAAGCATATCTCATGGTTTAGGAGCAGCTAACAACCTTGGCAACTTTAAGGCTTGTGGACTCCCAAAGTTTGTAGGGTCCTGTTTGAGGCTACTGTGTAAATTTTAGTGTATTTTAGAAAAATCTGGTAATTTGTAACTGCGATGTAAGCTTTTCCCACTCTGATGATCTGAAAAAAAAAATTGTAATTATATATTACATTTTATGTCAAAGCACCTGGTAAGCCCAAACATGGGAGGGAGTATACTGCTTCCCTTTTGCCTTTCAGCCCCACCCATATTTATAAAATTACAAAATATTTTTATTATTTTATTTTTCATATTTTATTATACAATTTATATAAAATTATAAAATATAATTTTGAACTATTATATAATTCTTAGAAGTCCATGTCAGCAGTGGCAGTCCCAGTACATCTTTCTTGTATTATCCTCCTTTTCTGGCTGCATCTCTTCAAAATTCTACTGCGCCCCACACCAATCTTTACCAAGTTAAACAATGCAGGCAGACTATCCATGACCTACTAAATTTTTCCAGCAACATGAATATTTTTAAGTGAAGATCTTTATTCTGTGAAATTTTTGGATGTCTGCTTCCCCACCAAGAAATTATACACAATATATCTGAATTTGGAGTTGAGACTGTGGAAATCTTCTTTATGGCATAAAGAAACAAACAAACAAACATCTACATGTAAACCTATATTGATTTTAGGGAAAGGGTTAGATTAAAATGCCTTTGGGATGCTTCCAATAATCTGCCTGTTGGTTCTACTTGAAAAAAAATCCAGTCTGGGCTTTCCATATGTAAATGTAATATGTGGTAGAGGCCATATATTGGGTATTGCTAGTATCCATCCACCTGTTTGTCCTCACACAAGCTACCTCTCTCCCCTGGTGTGAGGCAGCAGCTGAGAGCTCTAATAAGTGTCTGACGCATAGAAATGCTGCCAGGCAACTAAACTTTATTTTTGAGGAATTGGTCATGTGACTTGTGTAACAGGTCAAGTTCTGTCCTCTGTCTCAGAAGTACATACATTGACCAACAGAAGACATCACTTTCTGTTTTTAAAGTGGCAAATGCAAATCCTCCTATTTCTGTTCTCCGTTTCAGGAGCCCAAGAACAAAAAGGAGACTTACATCTGAGGACACTGATTTGAAATACAGCTCCATGGAAATATCTTTTGCTTTTGATGTAATGGAACAGGCAGCAACCACATAATCACAGAATTGGGAAGAAACTCAAAGATCATCTCATCCACCCTGTACTAGGAAATCCTAGTCTTTGTTTTAATTCCTCACTTGTGGAGCACAACTTTAAGGGACATTGAAAGAATACCTCCTTCCTCGAATTCCTTTCAAAATAAGGAGAAACAATGAGAAAGATGAAGGTTTTGGACAATTTTTGTGTTGCTGGGGCAATCTGGAGTAGATGTGTGCATGTGCATATAAATGATTGATTTTGTAGTTTTCAGATCGCACCTCATGTTGATGCACACTTTGGTTTTTTTCCCCCCTAGCTAATTATGTTTGAGAATGTAGCCAGAGTATACATATTGATAATATTCTGTATTTTCGTAGCTTTAAGTACCCATGGGCAATTCATAGTATTGCAGAATTGTTTCCCTGTTTTGTTAGAGAAATGATGGAAAATTGTCCCCTTTTAGCAGCCCGTGGAGTAAATGAGGATTGCTTCAGCCAAATGTTCATTTTCAAAATACACATCCACCTTTGCTTCAACTTAACATATCCAAATGTGGACACTCGCCTAGATCAAATTTTACTACATCAGTTGCATTGCAGACACAGTACTTGAGTTGCAAACATTAATTCCTTTGACCCGGTTGATGATATAATATTGTTTATTTATAGCTGCAACTTTAATCACACTTGAACACAGTGAGTCCCACTTTTAATCAGTGAGCATGGATTTACTCTGTGTATACGTGTTTTTACAAGAACAAATTGTGATGCCAAATATATCAGTAAATGCCAAATAATAGCAATATGTAAGACCTTAAATGACAAATGACAAAGGAAAAATTAAATTAGGATCATGTATCTCTGAATGCAATACCATCTGGAACACATTCCATAAACATTCAAACATGCTGCTGAGTGGATTGCAAAGCTGTAAACATTAAAGGCTAGGGATCCATCAGGAAACGGGTTAAAAATAAAGTGATGTAAATTATAATGACCTCACAGAGAGGTCATCATAATTTACAGAGCTTTATTTTGAATATTTATTTTCAACAATGTGCCCACATTTGGAATACTGCATAGTTCTAATAAAACTGTAGAACTACCCTGTAGTTCTAATTGCTGCATTTGAAAATGAATAAAACAGAGCTGGGAAAAGTTCAGAACAGAGCAAACAAAATTATTAGGACTCTCAACTACTGCATATCCATATGAGGAAAGGTTAGAATATTTGGAATACCTTTACTCAGTAAAAGGTGATTAAGGGGGACATGGTCAAATAGTATAAAACAGTAGATGTCATGGAAAAAATGGACAGCAACACATTTTTCTTCTTCTCAGAATGTTTACACAAAATATAATCCAAAAAAGCTCAAAGGAAAATTAGGACAAGAAGGGGAGGTGGGAGCCAAAACTCAACCCAACCAAACTAAACTTTCTTCACACTATATATAACCTGCTGAATTCAGCACCATATGTTGTGCTTTAAAAAGGGTTGGATAAACCATGGAGGAAAAGTCTACCAAAAACTATGAACTTGTAAAAAAAAGTTACCTTCAAGTTGAGGGCAGCACGTCTTCAAATACCAGTAGCAGTGGAGCAACAGCAAGAGAGGAGTATGTCTCCATCATCAGCTTGTGAAAATCCCAGGGCATCTGGTTGGTTCCTGTAAGAAACCAAAGGGCTGACCAGATCCATCAGGATAAGGGCTAGGATTATGTTCTTATGTTCTGAAAATGTCCTGAAATAAGAGAATGAAGACCAGCGATATTGCTGGTTGTCAAGCAATAGCTCATATCACATGTAAAATATATGAGCTCCAAAGCAATATTTTACCTCTTTCTTGAACTAAAATCTCATTTGGATCAAATAATATAAGAAACAAACTGTGAAACTCTTAAAAATAGGGGTGGAGTGGGAAGGAAAGGGCCACGCATTCCCAAGAACCGAAGTCAAAAACAGGCAGATGAAAACATGGAAAAATATGGGGTGGAAAGGATTGAAATTTATTGTTTTATAACCTTAAAAGAGAATTTGTATAAAAAGATGTACGATTGATGTATGTCATCAGAAAAAAAAGGTCTAAAATATATAAAGGCACTTCATGTTGAAAACATAAACAACAAGAAGGGATGTTTTATTATGCTTAATGGACATGTAAAAAAGCTAGAAAATTTTGGATTCAAATATATTCAAAGGATTTTAAGGAATCAAAGGATTTTCAAGGAAAAACTGAGACCAAAAGTCTTAACTTCTTGGGATTGCTGAACAAAGAATTGGGGAGTGGGGAATAGAACTTTGGTTTTTATATATTATAATCACAGTGAGATTATATTAGATGAACAAAGATGGAATGGATACAATGGATGAATGATTGGTGAAGCTTACTGAGATGGCCAAACTGACTTCTTTGATTAAAAAAAGACAATATGTTTATTCTGATTGAAAATGTATGATTTATAGTTTTTATTATTAAACAGGTTGTATTATAGAAAAAGCTATGATGTAACTTTATAGAAAAAAGGTAAATGTATAATTGTACTTATAACTGCTGTAAAGAAGATCCGAAGATACTTCTTGTATTTTTTTTTCTTTCTTTCTTGCATTTTTAGCTTTCTTTGGTTCCTTTTTCTTCATTATTTTATTATTGTATTAGGTTTTACTTTTGTTTTTAAAACTTAACTTGATATAAAAAAAGAAAAAACTGTTAATTCATGCATTCATTCATTTAGGCATACGTACACAGGACAAGCACCGGCATGTGGAAAAACTGCTTTTGAGGAAATGTAGGACAAAACATGTCACTGAGGTAGGTCCAAACTTACATATTTTTGGAACAGAAATTTTAAAGCCTCCCTGTGACAGAACAGGCATGCTTTCATATGAGACAAGTGTTGATGGAAATGACTAATGGGGAAAGAGCCAAAGTTTCTTTGCTCCTAATTGCATTCTTTAATAACCTTTCTCTTCTAAAAGGATAATTCCTAACTAATGTATGCATAAAATACCATTTGATCCATAGGATTTTCTACGCAAACTTTATTGAATGAAAAGCACCCTGTTAATTATTGCTGTTGGTAGATACCCTTTGGGGGTTTTTTTGTTTTGTTTTATGTACTTTAAAAAAATCTGGAGTTTGCATTAGCTTCAGCTGAACATATGGGTGATATACTAAAGGCACATACATTATGGCTTATTATCAACTATTTACCCATTGTATTTTTATCACATGTTTTAGACAATGATGTTTAAGACAGGATTGCACCTCAAAAAAGAAGTTTTTCTTCCCAAAAATAAAGAACTGAATTTGGTTCTTCAGACTACTTATACCCAGACTAAGCAAAATCTTTGCTGATGTTCTTTATTAACAGTAGTTGGTTCGGCTCTTCAGAGCGTTTCTTTTCCAGAGGGAATGTAGGACAATTGCATATTAAGAGCTCTTGGCATATTGACTGCTATATTGCCTTTCAGATTCTACTCACTAAGAACCCTGCTAAAGGTGAGAGAGTGTCAGCTGAAGTAGTTATTATAGAGTGTAAATGCTGTGGGACTCTGCCAAAGAATGTCCCTGCGAGAATGTGAGGGATGAATTCCACTTCACAGTCTATAAGTCCTTTGAGATCCTGTTGGGTGACAACTGCAAGAATGCAAGGGATTCACATCATAATTTATTGTATATCATTGGAAGCCCAGCTTGAAGATTTGGATTCTAAACTTAATTAAGCTATCTGTTGATATAGAGGAGGGAAAATAAATATCCTGGCTATTTACTTTTAACTGTGACATCTTGGCCAGCCATGATGGATTTTACAAAGAAATCCCTGGGTTTCCAGACAACTGATATACCTAATGAAAAAACATAAAGCTAAATTCTCAGTCTTTTGTTTAGATGTCAGACACTCAGTTTATTATTTCTTTCCAACTTATTGATGGTCCAGTGCTGATGAGCACAGTAAAGTACCTAGACTGCCCTCCTCTCTACACAATACCACCACTTAAAAAAAAAACTTGTTTAGCTTACGTGTGGAAATGCAGAGTTAGTTCTCATGTTTTCTCTGCTTTCTTTCCTTCTAGAAAAGTTCTATGAAAACCAACATCTAGTCAGGAACTAGTGGGTACTCATATTTTCCATTGTGATGCTATAGAATTAATCCCCATTATAACCCACTGAGGAACCTCCTTCACATATATATTAAAACATTTTAACATCTGATATGGACTGTCTGTGTGTTCTGGGCTTCCCAGGAGCATGAAGCAAACTCCTTGTCCTGACAAAAAACCCTTTTATTAATTTACAGTGAATGCTGCTCATTCACATCCAGCAAAGTCTTTCAGGGGAGGATTTATAGTCACAGACCTTATCTGGCTTGGAGACCTGATAGGCCGAAATCTGCAAAATTTGGCAAGGAGTCTTGGAGAGTCATGAACCAATTGAGATAACTAATTGTCTCCTGCAATCTCCACTCCCCTTTCGCTCCTCTGGGAGGGGCCATTTCTCTGGGAGGGGCCATTCATCAGCCACCTGTGGCCTTGACACCCAAGTCGACCCCTGTTCTTTAGCTGTTCCCTTCATCTGGCAACTCTGTGCATGTGCATCCTGTGAACAGGCTCCAGCTGTTTGTCTGCCTCACTGATATCTGACTCTAGAGGCAGCTGATAACTGGCTTACGGCTCTGGCCCCTTCTCTGCCTTGGACCCAGAGTCCTCATCAGAGCCTTCCCCAGACTCCAGGAATGGGCCATGTTCTTCCCCAACCTCCTCTCTATCCAAATCTGCTGCCAGCTCCACAAGCCACTAGCAGGCCGCAACACTGTGGTGTAACACTAACAAGTAGGCCAAATAGCTAAACATATTTTCTAATCTTTTAAAAATCTACGGGACAGAAAATAATGCAATGCAGAAAATGTGTATATAAACACGATGTTATTGTTTCCAGCTGCTTTTATTTATAGTTAAGGTTTGCTTTATTTATGAATGCTTGAATCTTGACATTGATACAAGCATGTTTGTTGCCAACTTTACTTTGGCATCTGTTACTTTCAGCAACTACGTCTACAAAGGATGCATTTTTGGGGGCAATTGTTATGATTGTTCCTGAAGTCCTTGTACACCAAGGTATAAATGAGTAACAGTCTGTACAGTTCCACCAGTCTCTCCCCTACCAGTAGGAAAACAAAGAGTTTGTTTTGCGATCTGATCCATTTTCCTTCATGCAGAAGAAAACTTACACAGTATGTGGCTTTTGAGACTCCAGGTGAGCTACACAAATCGGCCTGGATCTGCAAAGCCGGAGAATGGAAGCAGAAAGCAATAACACAGACACCCCAGCTGATATCTGATCTCACATGCTCCAGAGTAAACTTAGCTTGGCTTTCTGGAAAAGACTTCATGGCGTGAGGCACAGAGTAATTTACTGTTTCAAATGGCAACAAATACTTGGGGATTATCAGCACTCATTAAGAGGTTCAAAGGAGAGTTTCAAGCTGATTGGCCAAGAAGCTCCCCCTCCCAGTAAATTAAATTATTATTTCCTGGCAAATCTAAGCAGCAGGCTTATCTACTTTTTCATCCTAGCTATTTGACTAGGGACTCTTGGGAGCAGAAGTAATGTCTTCTAATGGGTCTCATTTTTCCTAGCCTGAAAATAATTTCACAAATGGAAGGAACACAGAATTTCACAAACTCACTGGAAATGTAATAGGATTTGTTTTAGGGTTACAATCTTTGGGTTACAAAAATCTGAATGACTTGTAGAGGGTAACAGTGGGGTGCAGAAATTCAATCTGCTGCCATTTAGGGCAGCCCAGATATGGTAGTCCTGCTTTGTCTCCCATTGCCGAAATCCTATGTTGGAAGAAATATCCATCTGGTTGACTTCCAAACTGGGAGAAAGGCACTGGAGACAAAATGGAGGTTGGAAGCTGATTGAAAAAAGGGTCCATTTATTGATGAAGCAGAACCACCAAACACATGGTTCTGGGTAGCTGACCACATAGAGTTGAGAGTGAGGGGTATTTATACCTTCTCTTGGGCTTTGAACTTGAGTTTCTGTTCCTGTGCAAGAAAATGCATTCCATTGGCTGTTGTAGGGGACATAACCGGCTCTGTAGGTTGTCTGAACCAAGCTTGGTTGAGGCTTGGTTGGAGCTGGTGCAATGAAGGGGCTTCTTGGGTAATTCCTATTGGGGCTGAGAGCTAATCCTACCTTTGTTCAGACCTTGCTGCTGGGAATTTGCTTATGAATAGAGCTACCTAGAGTCGGGAACAAGTAGCACATATGTGCGAAGGGAACGTTTACCTTTAGAGCTACCTAGATCTCAATAAGCTCTTTATCTCTTAAGTGCTGACATCTGCTGAGGGCCATCAAGAAAAGTGGGGGCTGCTTTCTGTCTCCAAGAGCATGTTCCTCAATTTCTCATTCAGGGAAATACAAGATTCTGCCTTTTTAATATTTCTCAAAATATTTCATTCTACTAGAAGAGGGGTGGGCGCTAACTTTCTACACCTATAACAGCCATAACAGCTACAAGCATTCTAATCATACTTAATACACAGAGACTATGTCAATGAGTTTCATATATTTCACTGCCATGGTTTGTATGAAAAAAGTATAGCAGCTTAGTTCCTACATCATATTAAATAATACATCATGGTTTATAATGCACACTAAACCATAATGTGATTTGTTTACTTTTGACTTTATTGTCATTTGTTCACCAGACATGATTCAATTATGATTGTTTGCAATGTGAAAGTTCAGGAATTGTTTTAGGAAAACAATGAGAATTGTTGGGATTTTTTGATTGATGAATAGTTAATCCAAACACAATATGCTAATTCCTTGATAAGCTTGGCCAGAGCCCTAGGGCAGCAATGGCGAACCTTTTTTGGCTTGCGTGCCGTAAGTGGGAGGAGCACAGAGGGGTCGTGCACGGACGTGCCCACCCATAATGCAATGCGTGACCCCCCCAATGCACATGCGCGCACTACAGGATCGACCCCCCATTTTTTGCATGCTCTTTTCGCTCTCTCCAGGCTCCAGAGGCTTTATAGGAGCCTGGGGAAGACGAAAACAGCATCCCCCCGCTCCCCTGGAGGCCCTCCGGAGGCTTCAGCGACCTTCAGGAGGCTTTCCTGAAGCCTCCAGACCACTCAAAATGACGCTCCAAGCAAATCGGATGTCACTTCCAGTTTCGTCGGCACGTCATTTTGAGTGCTCCGGAGGCTTTAGGGAAGCCTCCTGAAGGTTGCTGAAGCCTCTGGACCACTCAAAATGACACTCCAAGCAAATCGGATGTCACTTCCAGTTTCGGCGATGTGTCATTTTGTGTGCTCGGAGGCTTCAGGGAAGTTCATGAAGCCTCTGGAGGGCCTCTGGGGGTGGGGTGAGGCTCTTTTCGCCCTCCCCAGGCTCCTAGAAAGCCTCTGGAGCCTGCGAAGGGTGAAAAAAGCATGCAAAAAAGGGCGAATTCAGCTGGCCAGCTGACAGGCATCGCCTTGCGTGCCCTGACAAATGGCTCCAGGTGCCACCTGTGGCATGCGTGCCATAGGTTTGCCATCACGGCCCTAGGGGAATATAATGGATGTAATAGAAAATAGCCCAATCCAGTCAAAATGTCAAGCCTACTGTTCCATTTTATTTTGTTTGCAAATAAGATTTCCCCAGCTCTGTCCCCCAGCAATTTGCATTTAGGGTATGAAAATGCACCATATATTGGGATTCTAGAAATGGGCTGCAAAAATATGAGTGACCACTAGATGCCACAAAGGCTTAGAAATGTTGTGCTGTGGAAAAATACATATCATGCATGAAACATTTTCAGATGCATTTTTAAATTCAAAATAATTGCAACATGGACTGTATTCAGGGGTGTCAGCAGCAACAGCATTTTAAAAAAGCAAGTTGCAGACCATAACAGTGCAATAAAAGCTCCACCAATTTTTTGTGTGTCACATAATGTGTGACACCAACAGAAACCAAGCAACGCTTCAATTGCTCCATTATGGACACCATCTTTACTTTTTTTTTTACCATACCCTGCAGACACTCCTATATATTCTTTATTCACATGTTATATAATATTTACTATACATGTGTACCTTTGTTCATCTTACCAATGTGTAGTTTCATTGTGGTTACCCTGACATCATGTGGTGAAAAATATAATGCATCAAATAAATTCACTAAGATTGTGTTTTTACATTAATTAGAGTTCAGTTCCATCAGTATTTTGTTTGAGAAACAGATTTATTTAAAGAAAACTTTAGATACCTATTTGGATGTTAGATACTCATTTACTAAGCAATATGGCATTGAAAATTATTATATTGGTGTAAGAAAAATAGCAAAATCTGTATTAGGATTTTTTTTTTTATTAAACTCCTAAGTCACAGATTTGTGAGCAAGTGTTCCATTCTCCAGAACAATTTAGAAGGAGGATGTAAAAAAATCAGATAGTGCAGAAATAAATGGTTATTTAAGCAATGAAAGACGTTTACTGCTGTTTTGATTTGGATTTGGGATTACAGATACTAGAATATGATGATGATGATGATGATGACGACACAACAACAACAACAACAACAACAACAACAACAACAATAATAATAATAATAATAATAATACGGACTATGTCAAGAGTTTGATTTCATTTTAGATGTGTTCAAATCTTCATCTGGTTCATTTCATAGCTATTTTTCCCTGGAGGTTACCTGGCATTTTGGACTAATTCAACTCTGGAAATCTAATTATTTTTCTCTAAGCACTACTCTATATTTCTCTGTACTGTTGTGTGTTTTCAATGAAATATATACTTAGTAGATATTTGGGGTGCTGGCTTCTGTTCTGGGAAATACTACCAATTTCGGGACTTAAACTGATCTGGTCCTACTTTCTTTGTTCTTATCTCCTTGGTTGGGGAAGATGATTGCAGTACTAGTGAAAGTTACTCATTTGGGTTGTCTTGGTTGAACAAGGCAAGTCCAGTTTTGGAGTGAATTGGCTACCACTTCCACAAAACATCATGAAAAATAGATCATAGTGTAACATATGAAACATTTAACACTTTGGGATAAATTGCTTAGTCTTTAATGTTTCAAAATTTCTGCCTTTACATATGAGCATTTCATAATTTGATCCTACGCAATACGTTTGTTCTTTGCCATAGTGCGGTATTTTGGGTTACAGAGGTGAAGCACAACATTGTAGGACAGTGTTCACCAAATGGTGGTCCATGAGAAAATGTTGGTGGTCCACAGAAAAAATATTTGCATTTTTAATATTGCACTAAATACTATTTATCTTAAAAAAATCATATCAGTGGTTAGCAGGATTTAAAATTATGAATTTACTGGTCCCTGAGGTCCGAAAGGTTGGTGACCCCTGCTGTAGGATATACCTTGCAAGAAGTAAATTCAGTTACATTCAGTATGTTCTACATCCAGGTAAGTGAGTGTAGGATTACATCCCAATAAGATAAGGCTGGTTTGATTTAGGAGTATTTATGAAATCAAAATATGAATCAAACACATTGTGACTTGGCAGTGTCAGGGTTCCAAATAACATCCAAAAGTAAATCAGAGTCCAAGGCAAGGTATTGCTCAAAGTTCTAATTTATTAAGAGAGCCATGCTGGCACATCTGGGAAAACCTGAATATGAAAGTTTCCCGGGTTTCCCCATCCAGTTGAAAATTCAAGATCTTGCCCCCACACCCATAAGTCCATCACATGGTCCAATCTCCCACTGCCATTCTGGCAGTTCCACCCATCCAGTTCCGATTCAGGTACAGAGGTGCAATGATAAAGGATGACCTTGGCTTTGTAGAAAGAATTTTGTTATGGATATATAGCATATTCAAAGCGTTCCACGGGTCCTGGTTATTTGCGAGACCGCATCCTACCACACACCTCCCTTCGACCTGTTCGCTCCCACAGGGAGGGCCTCCTCGGGGTGCCGTCTGCCGGTCAATGCCGTCTGGCGACTCCCAGGGGAAGGGCCTTCTCTGTGGTGGGTCCGGCCCTCTGGAACGACCTGCCCCCTGATCTTCACACCATCACTGACCTATGCCTCTTCCGTCGGATGCTTAAAACACATTTTTTCCATCAGGCCAGCCTGGCATAGATTAAGGGTTTAATTTTAATTTTAAAATTAATATTTTAGTGATCTTAAATTTTTC
>JAPKID020004602.1:0-11581 GCA_026931265.2 Tropidonophis doriae | reverse complement strand
CACACTTTTGTTGGCAGGGTGATGTCTCTGCTTTTTAGTAGGCTGTCTAGATTTGCCATACAACTTACTTGTGTTAAATGGAAGTGCCAAACTGATTAAAGATGCCTCAGTTACAGTTGGACACATTACATGAACATTTCTCTGGGGTTCTGAAGTTATCATGCTCAATAATTTGATAAGCATATGATATTTAATAAAGTCTAATTAACCCATGTAACATAAAATGGTCTGCAAGTCCTATTTGTATATCTCCTGTTGATAAACAGGGGAATGTTGTGTCCTAATGCTCCAGCACTTAGCTGTGGTGAGTGCTAAATGTTGCTTTTAATTAAACAATAAAAAATGTAACATCCTTTATTGTATTGTTATAAATTTTGATGAGGTGCAACAATTTGATTCCTTTAAAAATTAATTGCCTAGGAGTGTGTTTAAGTAATATTGATTATTCTCGGTGCCTCGTGTTGATCAGCGATACTTAACTTGGCATTTAAAATATCTTTTTTCCATTATACATTTGTGATTCAAGAATAAAAGCACAGTACAAAACAAATAGGCACTTGAATTCTAATAGCAATATGCAATAAATGTCAGGCGACTGGAAATTATAGTTGCAATTTCATCAGAGTACATTTTGTTCCTCTATTATGCCTGCATGAATTTTGCTGCTGGCAAAATCTATTACAGATAACAGTTAAGAACCTTTCTAATCTACACAGATAGGCAGAAGAAAGAAGTGGGGGGAAGGTGGGGGGGATGAAAAAAAAGAATGCCAGAAAACTAAATATTAGTGAATGTAATGTGGCAGAGGGGGAAAGTGACACTTGTCAGAAATCATGGGACTGAATTTCTGAGTGCAAATGGTAATTTATTTAGGATCACTGCTGCAAAAGAGACGGTTTGGGGATGTTTGACCTTGTAAAGGGCAGCTGGCTGATAACAGGGCACCTGGCATTATACTACCTGTTTGTGTATTCTATTAAAAGTGATATTTATTTATCTCCTCGTCCATGACATCGTTATTTCCCTTTGTTTAATGATTTCTACCTGGGATAGCAATTACAAGCAGAGCTTGGCTCAAGAGGAAGCATTCTTGGCTGCGAATGCAACAACTTCTTAACTGGGTCTCCTTGACTGACATTGTCTAAGGCAGCGATGGGTAACCTTTTTGTCGTTGCATGCCAAAAATGTGCAACAGCACACACGTGCGTGCCCACACCCATAATGTGATGCGCGTGACTCCCCCCTGCTCTCCCTGCATGCATGTGACCCCACCCACAGTCCATTTGGGGCCTAGCAGGCCTCCCTGAAGCCTCCTGAGAGCAAAAACGGTGCACCGCACCCCCTTGTGCTCCTCCTGCCCCCTGCATATGTGCATACGGACCATGGCCCCCTTGTGCACATGCACGCATCTCATTGGAACTAATGGGCCACAGATCCGTTGGTCGATGCATTAAAATCAATGAAACAAGGAGTAGTGTCAGATCTCCAGAAGTCCCTGATGAGAATTTCCCGGACATTCTTTCCCTACTCTAATTAATTACAAGTGGTCCTCAACTTACAACCACAACTGAGTCCAAAATTTCCATTGCTAAGTATGATGTCCCTCTGGGACAACTCTTCAGATTCTTCCTCAGAGGTCGGCTCAAGGGCGGGATGCCTCATTCCTGGCATGTCAGGAACTGGGTTAATTAATGATTAAACAGCTTGGAGCTGGCTGAAAGAGTTGGAACAACTTGCAGGAGTGAACAGTGGAAAAGAGGAGGCGCTGCTGACTTCCATGGTGGATCCGAGAGGACACAAGGCAGAGAAAAGACAAGAGCAATGGAGATCTGCTGGATTACTCGGGAGAAGGCCCCACCCATCTTGATGGGCTATACCAGAAAGCTATTTATTACAGCACACGGAAGAAGGTTTTGCTGGGAACAACATGTTTGATTTATGGCTGTGTGTGTGTTTCTGCTTGATTTTGTGCCTTGGAGACTCTGAACTTCTTTTGCCATGTGAGCTCTTGTGGGTGTATTACAGTTTGGCCTGGTGGATTTAAGTTTGTTTGATAAACTTATTTGTTGGAACGACTTTCCATTGTTTTATGGATTATTGGCCATCACTTTGTGGACTAACCTTGACCTGCTTGTGGCTGGATTTATTTGGGACAGTTCTTAGGTGTGGTGAAGGGAAAAATTGTAGAACATCAATAAACTCTCCAAACCATGCTTACATGTATTTGTGTATGAGTGGGGCAAATGGGGCACACTTAGTGGGGCACACTAAGTCATTGTCTTCTGCTGAGTATCCTTAACCTTCTTCTTGGGCAAGAAGCAAGAAGCTTTATACTGAAATGACAACAAATGTTATATCTCACCAGTTACTCGTTCTTGGAACACAGAAATGCTCCTTGTCTTCCTCCTACTTACAGATGAAATAAATAAGGGGGGGGGGGGAAACAAAGAAAAATGATCACGAGATACAGAGAAAGCATGTGACAATGTTGCTTCAAGACGAGCCCAACTCTATCTCAGTTTTCCGGTGCAGATTGTTCAGAAGTACAGACTGCTCTGTTCACAAATTCCAGAAGAGGACAAAGCGTTCAGTAAACATTATCTCATTTTTAACCTTGAAATAAACTTGTGAGATTGTGGTCTGGCTCATAAGCGAAGCATGAAATTGGACAAATGTTCTCCAGTCTTTTAATTCTGTGACTCCATGATTCTGATGCTGACGATTATGGAAGTCAGGAAGTTGTTTGGAAGGTTGGAGAGGATCGAAACATGTAGGCAAAAGTAAAGGCTAGTCATTCCCAACTCTAGGGGGCGGTGCTCATCTCCGTTTCAAAGCTGAAGAGCCAGTGCTGTCCAAAGACATCTCTGTGGTCATATGGCCTGTATGACTAAATGCCGAAGGCGCATGGAACACTGTTACCTTCCCACCAGGAAGCCAAAAATGGGCGAGGGGGGAAGCAGGGTGCATGCATGGGGGAGGACATGCATGTACAGGGAGCACTTGCATTGCAATTTGGGGGTTTGCACATGCATGTGCTTTGGGTGTTCGGCACCAAAAAGGTTAGCCATCCCTGTTATAGAGGCTCCTGGTGTGTGTGTGTATGTGTGTGTATATGTGTGTGTGTGTGTGTGTATCTTAGGATCCTGCGTATATTTAAGTTTAACCCTAAGAGGAGACATCAAGAGACATCCCTGCTGTTGGAATTTTCCAGATGAGGAAGAGCTGAGCGTAAGCCAAGCCGTGCAAAGATGCCGAACCACTAAAACAAATCCTAGTGCTCTCTTAAACATAAAGCAAGGTGATAAATATTTACTAAAAGAACTCTAAGGGAGCCCAAGAAGAAGGTTAAGGAACGAGGAACCTCTCGACAGAGAAGAAACCACAAGAAATGGTTCTGGGCATTTCTGAAGGGATTCAGCATCTTGGATGGAGAATAGCCGCAGAGGTTAATAAGAACTGCAAACTCCTGGCAAGCAGTTTAGGTGCTCGAATAAACAGATTTATGTAGGCATGATGTTCTTGGCCATTCACAACCCCAACAGCATTTTTTTCCTGCTCCCCTGAAGTCAGGGCGAAGGCAACGAAGCGCATTGATGAAAGCAGCAATAAAGCTGACAGTTTTATTTAGAAAACAGAACCTTATAAAAGCTCCCAAAACATTTGGGCTGAAAGGCAACCACGCTCCCCGATGCCTGGATTAAAAACTTGAGGAATCCAGAGAAATGGCCCGATTCATTGATTAAAAAGCACAAAGAGAAACAGAGAGAAAACAGTGAAGAAAAAAAAGAACGTGTTCATTTATTCTTGTTATTCTTATTATTAAATTTAATTGCCACCCATGTTGCCATGAGGTGACTCTGTTTCCATTTGAGACCCCCCCCTATTTTTTTTACTTCAAATTAACCTCTGCATGTTCTCCTGTACATCTTATTTTTGTTCTTTTTTTCCTCTCTTGCACAGTAGGGATGCGGTGGCTCAATGGCTAAGTCGCTGAGTTTGTCGATCATAAAGGTTGGCAGTTTGGCGGTTCGGATCCCTAGCACCACGTAACCGAGTGAGCTCCCGTTACTTGTCCCAGCTTCTGCCAACCTAGCAGTTTGAAAGCATGTAAAAAGTTCAAGCAGAAAAATAGGAACCACCTTTGGTGGGAAGGTAACAGCTTTCCGTGAGCCTTTGGGGGTGAGTCCTGCCAGTCACATGACCACGGAGACGTCTTTGGACAGGTGTTGGCTCTTCAGCTTTGAAACGGAGATGAGCACTGCCCCCTAGTGTTGGGAATGACTATGTGCAAGGGAAACCTGTACCTTTACTTTCACATTATTGTTGTTATTTCTTTTTCTAAGTCTGCTCACTTACTAACAAGTCTGGGTGGCTGTATTTATGTACAGTATGTGTGTGTGTGTGTGTGTGTTAGTATCACTAACACATCTTCTTATCACTGCAATTCAGTCTTGCATTAAGCAAGTACAGCCTCTCCAAAGGGCAGCGGTCTGACAGACTTCAAGGTGTTGATATACTGATAGTCTTTGTAATTTCACTGGTCATCATTAATTCATATCTGAAAGCAAACCGAATGTCACAACAACACTGATAAAATTTATTGCTTATTTAGCATTAGCGAAGATGCCACAGCAACACTGGCTTAGAAGCAAAGTGATTTAGATGGGGTTTCATTCAGGAAAATTGGGACAGAGTCAGGGGAAGACAGTTCAATTATAGATGGTCCTTGACATATGATCACAATTGAGCCCAAAGGTTCTGCTGCTAAGTGAGACAGTCCCTAAGTGACTTTTGTTCCATTGTATGACCTTTTGTACAATCCCAGTGCCACGTAATGGAGTGAGCTCCTGTTTCTTGTCCCAGCTTCTGCCAACCTTGCAGTTCGAAAGCACGTAAAAATGCAAGTAGAAAAATAGGCACCGCTTTTGATGAGAAGCTTATCTCCGTTTCAAAGCCAAAGAGCCAGCGCTGTCCAAAGACATCTCTGTGGTCATGTGGCCAGTATGACTCAACGCCGAAGGTGTACAGAGCGCTGTTACCTTCCCACCATAGTTGGTCCCTATTTTTGCATTTTTACATGCTTTCGAACTGCTAGATTGGTGTAAATTGGGACAAGTAATGGGAGCTCCCTCCGTTTGAACAACCAAACTTCTGACCTTTCTGATCTACAAGCTCAGCATCTTAGCCACTGAGCCACTTTTGATAGCTGATTGAGGCTGTCTAAATATTCATTGGTGGGGGTCCTGTTAGCGCGTTCCCGGGGAGGCCAAATGTTGTATATCATATCACACAAATCACACAGGCCATGATTTCTATTTACCAGCATCTCTTTTCAGTCCTGTACTCTGCAATTCTAACTGGGTAGTGATCTAATTGGATGGGGAGGGGAAGGGAGGGGGGGTTTGAAGAGGATAGAGTCATGCTCATTCTTTAATGCTGTTGTTTAGCTTATTCTCTCTGCAAGATGCTGCATTTCCATCACATTTGCCTGGTGAGATCTCACAGGTTTCCCCCCCCTCCCGATTGTTGCCAGGACAACAGCATCCATATGTGTACCGAAGCTGGTGCCAGCTGCTTTCATTAGCCTTCAGAAACTCTTCGTGAAATAATCAATAGAGAACGTATTGAATATGTTGGGTTTTTAAATTACCTCTACTATGGTGGAAGGCCATTTTATTTGCAGTGTGTGTTTGTGATCCAGGACAAGTTGGTTATTGATTCTGATTTCGGCTCCCTGATTTACTGATATCAAACTCAGGCCTTAAGTTGGTATGCCTGTGGAAGTCAAACTTCACTTTTAGAGAAAAACTGTAAGAGAAAAATGCAACTTGATTTAATCAAGGAGGAATGCTTTGGGGGAAAAAAGTTGATGCCAAATTAAGAATTCACAAATAGATAGAATAACAGAGTTGGAAGGGACCTTGGAGGTCTTCTAGTTTCCCCTTCCCTACTTAGGCAGGAAAATCTATACAAGCAGTCACCAACTAGTGGTCCGTGATTCTTTTAAAAAATTCATATTGGTCATCTGTGAGATTTAAAATTATGAATTTAGTGGTCCCTGAGGTCCAAAAGGTTGGTGACTCCTACCCTATACCTTTTCAGATAAAGGGTTGTCCAATCTCTTCTTAAAAACTTACAGTGTTGTCACAGAGCAGTCACAACTTCTGGAGGCAAGTCGTTCCACTGATTAATTGTTCTCACTGTCAGGATATTTCTTCTTAGCTCCAGGTTGCTTCTCTCCTTGATTAGTTTCTATCCATCGCTTGGGATGGCACTGGCAGAGGGTTGCAGGCGGCCGTTGCAGCCAAAAACGGAGCCCGAGAGCTCATTTTTGCTGAAAGAGCCCTCGGGCCACAACAGGTGTCCCCGACATGAGTGATGTTGAGCTGGCCACACCCACCCCGACCCACCAAACACAACCCTGATGTGGCCCTCAATGAAATCGAGTTTGACACCCCCGGTCTACATCCTAACAGAGTTGAAAACATATGGCAAAATAAAATAAGTAGATAAATAAACACCCCCCATAGTCATGAATGGTTAACAGAGGGTTTTTTGCATGTTCAGGGAATCTATCTGCTACTACATTCCGTTCTAATGCAGCTACCGAAATTACTTTGCGTGATGGTTAAGGGCCTGGCAGCCCTAACCTAGGTTAGATCTGTTGATGTTTCTCGGTTACCTATAAACGACAGCGAGGCCTATGTTGCCAAGAAATAATTTAGGTTGTTAAGTTTGGCATCAACATTCTGCCAATGATAACTCTACAATGCTTTCATTCTTACGATTTGGCAGAAACTGCAGAAGTCGTTGTTTTCTGTGATCATGTCGTGGCTGACAAATGAAAAGGTTGCTTTGAGAGAGAATTGCTATCATTACGGAGTTCCCCTACTCATTCTCTGCTCCTGTGCCGCTGTTTGTATCTGCAAACCATGTTCCTCCAGGCTGAAGTGGGGTGCTCCACAGGGTATTTTCTGACAGTGAGGAGAATTAATCAGTGGAATGACTTGCCTCCAGAACTTGAGTGCTCCAAGTTGTGGAGGTTTTGAAGAAGAGATTGGACAATCCTTTGTCTAAAATGGTATAAGGCAGTGATGGCAAACCTTTTCGGCACCAAGGGCTGAAAAGGTCACACAGAAATGTCGTGCATGTGCACGCTCAGTCTTCGGGGCTGCACTCTGGAAAAGCTGAACTTCTGGGTTCTAGCACGCATGCATGCCCGATGATCAGCTGGCTGGTGCACACGTGCAGGCTGGTTTTTGGCACTGCTGTGTGCGTGAAGGGATCGCGGGCTACAATCACCGACAATCAGCTTGTCGGCATGCATGAGCACACCCGTTTATGGCACTGCTACATGCATGAACAACAGCTGTTCATCACACGTGCATGCATACCAGAAACCAGGAAGATAAACAGGCAAGGTCACACGTGCCAGGTGACATGGCTTCAGGTGCTACTTTGGCACGTGTGCTATAGGCTCAACATCACGGGTTTAAGGTTTCCTGCTTGAACAGGGAGTTGGACAAGAGGACCTCCAAGGCCCCGCCCAACTCTGTTATTCTGTTATCATGCCCTACTCGCTGTCTGCTACTATTCCACTGCTAGTATCTGCAAACCACATTCCTCTATGCGGAGGTAAATACTCCATGAAGTATTGCACACACAAAACATGCTGGCTCAGTTTGCGAATCCTATCATGGTTAAAATGTGGTTGGGGAGGATTGGGTTAGCATGTCCTGTGAATGCAACCACTTTTTTTTCCAAATGTTAAACTCCAGGAAAATCAGAAAATCCAGGCAGTTCATATGAGTATAAACATTTATTGCAAGCTTAAGCTCTTTACAAGAACCTGAACTACTAATGGTCAAAGCAAAAGGATTCAAGACTGATGAGACCTTTGACCCCTCCCTCAGTCTCAGCCTGATCATCTCCCACACCAACACATTTCAATCCTATGAAATGTAGTTATGAAGACCATAGGAAAATAGAGAATGTAGAATGATGTCCCACTTTATCTTCTAGCATGTTAGGCATTAAGTGTTGACTATCCATATGATGTTAGTCTCTTACTCCAGGGCTTTCCTGAGATTAGCCACCTCGGAGTTGGAATGTGTGTACATAATTTTCTGTGCATGCTTATTATTTCTGGTTAACAAAGAGAAACTATGCATTTCTCCATCTTTCCCCATAATGAGGGAATGAGCAGAAAGGATCTTCTTTGTTGGGTTGCAGAATGCTTATTAAAAATCGCACCATGTTCCAGATAACAAATGTGACAGTAACACTAAGAAAAAAAATAAGCATAACTCTTTTAACCCAGATATGAAACTCTTATTGATAAAATAATGATTATCATGTATGGAGTAAGCCAAGGAATCTCATAAATTGGAGTCACTTGTTTGATCTCTGGATAGTATTTGCGCTTTGACACACGAGTTTGAAATCTGAATAAAAATATTGCTACCTATAATACAACATACTTAAAAATAAACTCAATACACACTTTAAATCTTCTATAAAAGGTACTAAACATGAAATTACAATATCTTCCCTTCAACCTTGGGAAGTTAAGCTGAAGTAGAAGGTCTAGATTCATCCAGGGCGCATGCTCCCTCTACCAAACTGGTAGCGAAGAAAATAGGATTTCATGCCTGCCTTACTCCCAAGTCGATGCTTGTTTCTTAGCTGTTCCCTTCATCTGGCAACTCTGCCCATGTGCACACTGGGAACAGGTTCCAGCTGTTTGTCTGCCTCACTGATGTCTGACTCCGAAGGCAGCTGATAACTGTCGGACGGTTCTGACCTCATCTCTTCCTCTGACACAGAGCCTTCATCAGAGCCTTCTCCAGACTCCGGGACTGGCCCAGGTTCCTCCACAATCTCCTCACTGTCTGAATTTGCTGCCAGGTCTGTTGGTGGGCCACAACACTTAGCAACAGAGCTCAATTGTGGTTGTAAATTGAGGAACGCCTGTACAGTCTTCACATTTTGCGAGGGGGGAAAAGCGATTTGTTCTCTACATTTAAAAACACAACAACTCACTCTCCATGTATTTATTTCCTCTTTCAAAATCTATGCACAGAACATATGGAAACGAGTCATCTCCCGATACGCTTTGTAGCTGGTGACTCAAAGGTCCCCTGATTAGCACCAAGTAATATAAAATGATAAACAGATGGTCAGGCCTACCGAGAAAATGGAGAAAGATCCATAGAATTCTTTCAGTATTTTTCATTTCAACTTTTATTTTTCCTGGTAGAAGAAGGGAGAAGGTCTGCTTGCATCAAGAATAAAAGCCTGCCTGAAGAAGCCTAGATGAAAATATTACTTTGGTCAAAGAAATTATAGCTCCCCAAATCTGTGCTTTGTTTGTTCTCACCAGCCATCTGTTCCAGTGTAAGTTGTTTTCTTTTATAAAATCATAAAATAAGGTAAAATAAAAGTGTGACTTGGAAAACAAGCAATCCTTGGCAAATGAGAGCTTTTTTTTTGGTCTAAGCATCATCAACACATTGGTAAGAACGTCGTATTTTGGTATTCAATCATAAATTCAAGCCATTTTATAATTCAGCTACAGGCACCGAGTGATAAATCAATACTTGTAAAGTGAGTTTGCTTTTTCTCTCTCTACCTTTCAGTTTGTATTTCTTCAGCCTGATGTTGAAGGTGAAGATAGATTTACATTCGGTGTGTACTGAAGGCAGTTTTTATGCTTGTAACTTTCCCTAAAAAAGAGAATCTGGACTTCAGACCATTTTCTAAGTTTCTTTCCCTGTAGATCATTTTTAAATGAGCTCAGAAGGGAAGGAATAGTAGCCAAAAGAAGCACAACCATTGTTATCAAGAAATCACTGCTCCTTTGTGCAAAGGGAGATAATATGTCTGAGAATCGTTCACATCTACCTTCCAGGATTATGAAATAATACAGATTACCTCTTGAACACAATTTCAACTCTATTGTGGGAAGTAAATATGCTTTCCCCCTTGAAAGTGTGTTTCTCTAAGACTTAACAGTAATTGAAATGTGGAAAGCCAAGGAAGCTACAGGACGATAATAAAAATGACATACTCACAAAACCCCTTTGCCATGTCAAATTCTCAAGGTTCACGAGCGTTGTCCTTTAGAAAATAATAATAATAATAATAATAATAATAATAATAATAATAATAATAATAAGCACCCCTTTGCAAGATCAAGGATAGAGATGATCAAAAAATCAAAATCCACAGTAAACACAATAAATTAGCATAACATATGTACATGCTGTTTGAAGATTCTTTGAAAGAATAACAGGGGGCATCATTTTTCCTTTTTTAATATGATTTTTGTGAAAACTTAAAAAAAGAAGATAGAAACCAACAAATATAAAGTAAGGACAAAAAGAAAGAAAACAGAAGAAATCAAAGCAAAAATGAAAAGTGAGAGAAAAGAAAAAATGAAAAACAGAAAAGAAAGGAAAAAATATACAAAAAGGGGACTTCCCATATTCTTCACATAAGTTACTCAATAACTACAAACCATTAATTGCAAAGTTATTTTTAGCTAGCTCTCTCTCTTTCTCAGGGAGACGTCTTCGGATGTCTCCGTGGTTCATTTGACTGGCATGACTAAATGCTGAAGGTGCGCGGGACGTTGTTACCTTCCCACCAAAGGTATTCACTATTTTTCTACCCACATTTTTATGTGCTTTCGAACTGCTAGATTGGCAGAAACTGGGACAAGTCACAGGAGCTCACTCGGTCACTGGGTGTTAGGGATTCGAACCACCTTTCTGATCGACAAGCTTAGCGTCTTAGCCACTGAGCCTGTAGATATACAGATATAAATGAAAGGTAAACTAATTGCACATTCACCCCTCTTGAGGTTGTTTTCAGGATTTCAGAGGTTTGGTGTTATACTTGTTACTATAAAAATATTGTTTATTGGCCACCCCGGAGGGAAGGATTGAGGGATTTAATTGGAAAAATATAATATAGAATTAAATATTCCCGGAGCTTCCCTGACTCCTCTTTTTTTTCAGAAGGAAATAAGAAAGTTATATGAGACTCTTCGTCAGAAGAAGGCGCTGTGAATGGTCTTTTATTACCCATTTTGAATACAATGGTATCTCATTTTTGCTATTGTTAATTAAAAAAATTATGCTTGGATTACTGGAGGAGAAATAATATTTAGAACAAAGAGCTCCTTTGCAGATTGCTGAGGCTGTAGGTCCAACTTGTCTCTGTTTCATAGAAGCCCAAATAATAATAGAAGAAGAGCTTCAAATTAATTCCTTGTTAAAGTTGCCATATGTTTTACAGTGCCTGAATTATGTTAGTCTCTCTCTCTGTTTGCATTTGTGTGTTTAAAGGAACACTGGAGCACTTATAAACTTGCAGAGGCTGAGACAATGAGGCATCAATTTAGATAATTTAACCTATGTGTGTGGGGGGGGGGGGTTGCATTACGCACACAAACAACCATACACCCTCAAAGAGAGAAGCAGTCTGTTGTGACATCAAATAAAATAAATCCATAAATTCAGGGGTGAGTCAAATTCTGCATAGCAAAACTAAATATTTTATTTATTTATTTATTTAT
>JAPKID020004601.1:0-11582 GCA_026931265.2 Tropidonophis doriae | reverse complement strand
GTAGGCCACAGGAAGCCAATGCAGCTCGCGCAGGAGAGGTGTTACGTGGGAGAATTTAGGGACTCCCATAACTACCCGCGCGGCTGCATTACCCCCCCTTCTTTTAAAAGAATTGATGCAGAAGAAAACTGAGTTTAAAGCCACATCATTGTTGAATTATTTCAGCTGAACATTAGAGAGGAGCAATTTAAGTCATCTTAGCATCTTAGCTTCTTTCATTAAAGGATTCTATGAAATGCTGCATTTGGTTCTCCTCCTGCAAACATTTTTGCTATTTGAATGCAGGTAGATTATTTCCTACAATGATAGCTATCATCTTTCCATTATTTTACTGACAATGAGTTTACTTGGTATATTTTTCAAATTAAAAAAAAACACTAAATAAAATAACAAAACAGATTGTGGAACTATCTATGGATCCACATTCTGCCTTTTGTCAAATTAAAAATGGAAGGTATTGGCGCATACATGTGTGTGTGTGTGTGTAATAAAATCATGTTCAACACTGGTTTGAGGTGTGACAACGATCATATGTTCCACATACTGAGCAGCCATGTGAATTATAATGTGCACAGCTGCAGAACCTGGACCATTTCTTGCCAGATTGCATAGAAGGAGTGGAGGCATCTCTTGACTTCATTTGTATGTGAATTCAAATATCGTCTAAGTATCTCCACACGGAATGTGTTATAAAATCTGAGAAACTGGATAAGAGATGATTTTGGTCATATTGGGTTAGTTGATAGCCACATTATTGACAATCTATGTCTTCCCATATTCATATTAAATGAATTCAATAAATAAATAATGTAGTTTACATTTCTACATAAAGGGATGAGGTGGCTCAGTGGCTAAGATGCTGAGCTTGTCGATCAGAAAGACTGGCAGTTTGGTGGTTTGAATCCCTAGCGCCATGTAACGGAATGAGTTCTTGTTACTTGTCCCAGCTTCTGCCAACCTAGTAGTTCGAAAGCATGTAAAAATGCAAGTAGAAAAATAGGAACCATCTTTGTTGGGAAGGTAACAGTGTTCCATGCACCTTCAGTGTTTAGTGATGCTGGCCACATGACCATGCAGATGTATTCAGATAGCGCTGGCTCTTCAGCTTTGAAACAGAGATGAGCACTGTCCACTAGAGTCAGGAACAACTAACACATGTGTGCAAGGGAAACCTTTATCTTATTTACATATTAAAACATTATATTCCAGATGTAAGACCATAGATTGGATTAAAGTTTTTTCTCTATGGAGAAGATGTTAGTTGTCTAAGTAGGCAGATGAGAAAAAGCATTAGAGAACCATCAGACTGAGGGCTGAGGGCTCATGTCCTTTGAGCCCATTGTCTTGGAATATGTGAACAGATGAAAGTACATTGTGCACAATGGGATGAAATCAAAGGTCAGGCTGGAAGTTATGCACTGAATATAGAGTTTTGGTATAAATCATATATAAATCCTATAAATTCCTGTAAGATTTGGGGGGAAAAAGAAGAAATGAAAGGTTAAATCAAAGATGATATCTGACTCATGTCTTTTAATCTCTAGCTTTGTTAATATAAGGATTAGGAACTCACATTAGGCATCTCTTAGCTAACTTGATTGGTCTCAAAAAAGATAAAGGGAAATTGAATCTATTTGGAATGGAACCCAAGGTAATCCCAGAAGTGTAAAATGGACTAGGAAGCTGAAAAAAAATCTTATGGTGATAAGGGACAAATGACAAACCTGCTATTATTTATTATGTATTAATTGTATATGTTGCCCATTTCCTAAGGGTCAAGACAGTTTTCAGTAATAAAATAAAAACATGAATATCTCTGAGCAAATTCAAAAGAAGGGAAAAAATTAATCAGAATCAATTCCTTTTTGGCCAAAACACCAACACAGAACTTCAAATTTTTAAAAAAAGTTTTTAATTTTTTTAATTATTTAATTATCTTTTCCATTTTTAAAAAAGCTGCAAAGGACTTTACAAGTTAAAAAAAATTACACACTGAACTGGAACAAAAATTCTGGTGATAATCCATGCACTGGTTGTTAAATTAGTGTTATTTTATAGTGCATTTGTACCAATACAATATTTTTTAGATTATTTGGAAATATTAACAGTGCTCTTCAAGTTGTAGTGTTGAAAGCAGAGTCACTATGACAAAGGCTTCAAGTTCAATTAAGGTTGTGGCTGCTACACCTGTCTAAAATGGCCAACACTCATGCCTAAAGAAAATTACACCAAGAGAAGTTCTTTGAAGGTTGAATTTACCTTTTAGTACAAATGTGCTTTCCTTCCTTGCAGGGAACCTGAGACCCTGCTGCCAATTCTTATTTTTCCAAAGGGAGCTCTCGCTTTGCTGCTTTGCCTAGCAAGCGTTTATAAAACTTTCCATTTTATACAGCACCAGTATAATTAATTTGCAACCACACCAGTATTTTATAAGTATTCTTCGTTAGGTTTTGATTTTTAAGAGTTCTCCCATGAGTGCTCTTTAAGCCTGCCTTAGAGTCCTACTGGAAATCCCATCCTTTTGTTTTAAGACTTTAGGACAAATTCCATCTGCCTCTTTGTACTCATTGTTGAATATGCATTGGAGTATTTTCCTTTATTACTTTACATATTCTGTTACTCAGCTCTAGCAATGAAAACATTACAGGCATTAATATGTGACCCCAAGGGCATACATTTTTCATTTATATTGTAACAGCAGCTTGAAAATGTGCTGATTGTTTTACAAATATTAGCTAACGTTTTTCACACTTACCAGAATGTGTTTACTTTCTGTTGTTAAATATGTTTCAAGAAAAGGAAGACCATGAAAAGATGTTCATGTGAAACTGCTGTTCTCTCCTTGTTACTTAACTCCGTGTACATATTTCAACCAGTCATACAGTTGCTGAGATTATAGTATTCTGGCTGCTACAAAGAAGACAAGAAAGCAAGCATTTTTCTCTTTTCTTCCTGTAGAATTGCTTGCTTGCACGTTTGGCTACAAGGAATAGAAAGAACAGAAACAAGGCAGGAATCCACACTGATGTTAACACAGAGAAGTCAGGGGGGCATATTTTATTTTTGACACTTTTCCATGTTCTATGGGTTTGAAGAGACAAAAACAGAAATGGTCACAGTTATTGAGTACTTCAAATGGCTATGCAAAAACTGCCCCTTTTGAGGATCTGGGCGTTTGCTGTAGACGGGGAGGATTATTTACTTTGGAACCATCATCTTCTCCAAGTAGAATACACCCATCCGACATAGCCTAGGACTGGATCTTCCAGATGTCATTCTCTTTAACTGTCTTAACTGTAAATACTGTAAGACACCAAGAGTCTTTTGGAATGGGTGGTCATAATAGCTTTAATAGATAAACTAAAAAAAAAATGATCAGAGAAAATAATTTTCTCAAAGGTAGACCCTTTATTTTGGAAGAGCCTCCTGAGATTATGATGATCCCACCTTTCTATAAATTGCTTAGAATCCTTAGAGTAAGCAGTGTTCAAATACTTGTTATACACAAATAAGCAAACCCTCCAGTTAGAAGCAAAGACAACATAGACTTTGTTTAACCTGGGGCTAATTTTAATCACTTTAGGGGTAATTAAATGGTCCAATTAACCTGGGTTTTCTCTATACACAACATGCTTCCCCATGGTCCAATTAAAAGTGTCGTGCAAATAAGGTCAGCATTAACTACATAATACCCTCTTTTCATTTCAAATGTTGTATTCTGTCATTGACATCAAAGTGGATATGACATGTGCTTAGCAAAGGAAGATAGACTTTTTAATTACATGGATACGCAGCATATAATTTCATAATCACTTTTATTTGGGATTTCATTTTACATTTTTTTTATTGGAATTGAAATGAAAGTGCATAAAAACATAGAATGACTGAGAATAAAATAGCAACATGGGAATCTTTTGGAAAGTGCAATGGAATGTTTGTACTATTTTATATGGGAAGGAATAATCCTATATGTGTTAGAGTTTAGGCAAAGTTTGTTAGCAAATTGCAATTAATTATGTCAAATTCCAAAATTGTATACCAATGTCAGCTCAGTAGAAAACTTTAGGTGGTTAAGATAATTTCTTTCACCTGTACTTTGAATTCAGATTCAGCTTTAAATTTATTAAGGTAAACTAGCAATACCGGATGTTGCTCCATTCCGATAGGCAGCTTTAATCCTTGAAAAAAGGATTAAGAATACATAGAATTAGAATAACAGCACTATATACAAAGAGCAGGTCAAATGTTACCTCTCCCAGATGCTGTGTCAAAAAGGGTTGTTTTAGCAGCTCTGCAGAAACTCAGCAGAGAGAGTTGGTGGTCCATTTATGCAAGGGCAACTTATTCCCTCTGTTGAGAAGGATTGGTTAGAATTGCCTCAGGGACAACTAGTTTATTAACAAGCTTTTCCTGATTTCACTGAGTGGGCAAATTCACTTCTAAGAAGGTACTGTTGAAAATATTCAGGCTGTCAATTCTGTAGGATTTTGCTCATAATCAGCACCTTAAATTGTATCTGGTAATTGGTTGGCCAGCATTGTAGCTCCAGAAGCAGAGGTATTGCTTGGGCAAATGTAGATGTACCTACATAACTATTCGGAAAGCTGAAGGATGTGATGATGAACTGTCTTCAGGGACAGCCTTGTATAGAGTGATAGTCCATCTATAACTGTGTACAATGCCTTCTGATACAGAAAAGGAAATCACTGTCACATAAGTTGTAGTTATGCAAAAGCTCTCCTGCTTGGCCTCCACCTGGTATCTAAACAGGAGCCACAGGCTCAGAACTCCAAGATTATGAACCAGTTCCAGACAGGGAACATAACTCAAGCCAAGATATAGATAAAAAATCTAGATAAAGAAGACCTTTCCTCATCAGAACCTAGCCATTTCCAAGCAGCTGGTCAAGACTTTTACTACATCATTTGTCCAACCCAGGACCGAGATAAAGAACATCAGATTATTTATTATTCCTCACCAAGTATCAATAAATTGTTTCATTGAGTGACTTCCTATAGATGTGGAATAGTAGGGAGAAATGGATAAGCCCCCTGGCAAGTCAGAACATTTGAGAGCTGAACCTCTTTCCTACCACTGATTGATACTTGAGGCTCAGGAAGGAAGAAAAACACTATAATATAATGTTCCATTCCCCATCCTAGTAACATATCCCCAAAGGAAACCATGGCCAATGATATTAAAGGCTTCTGACAAATCCAGCAAATCCAGAAGAAGATTGTTTAAAATAGCTGGGTCAAATGATGGTTTCTTGAGGAAGTGATGTACTACCATTTTTTTCCAAGGCTGAGAATAAATGCCCCATTCTCAGGGTTGTATTGATACATACTTTCATTTTTACTATTTTAACCAACCAAGATAGATAAAGATACAATATATAGGTAACCAGTTTATAGGATTCACTTCCTCTGGACTCATAATCTGAAATTGATTGTAGCTAATTTTGCATGATGGTAGCTCTCTCACCTCACTTGGCCAGATTGTCTGGCATCCAATTCTGACTTTCTTTCCAAGCATCTATAAAGTTACTGTGTCTTACTTATTTAAGCTATGCTTTTTGCAAATAATGACATATTAGTCATGCTCATACAATATTCATAACATACTCATACATTAATATGGAGATAGATCCTTAAAAGTGGTTCTGGCAACACGAAATTACTTTAACGGGTTATGAACCATGATTTTGTTGAATGCAAAGAGAAATCTCACATGAACCCATTTTTCCCAGAATACTGACAAGATGGTAATGGGCATGGTTGGGTATTGCAGGCAATCAATGTTAAGGAGGTTTATTCTTGGATGTCAAACTTGCTACTGGTTCTGTAATAGAAGACTTTAGTTTTTGCTTTAGAAGTACCCTGTTCAGTCTCAACAGATGAGCTAACTTAACCCAAGGGGAGGGGGGGGGACTCAGGCAGCATTTTGTCATGCAGACTTCAGAACAAAATTGTAACATGATGGTTTTACTATCTAATTCATTGTGGCACAATCAATTTATCTCAGTCAATTATTTTCCAGTAAACAGCGTCTATTCCTAGAGCAATATAAAACAACTCTTTGTGAAGTTTTATCATGAAGTTTTTGGCACCTTCAGTGCTAAGGCAATTCACTCCAAATCACTTATCGCATATCAAATTAAGTGAGGATCACAGTTTTGATTTATGTGAAATTTGCAGCAGAGTCAAATTTTCTCTCTGTGTGTGTGTTCTTATTCATCTAAGATAACAATATCTGGGCTGTAAAAGTCAGAATAAACTCTTGATAAAAAGGTGAGTTTTCTACTTATCTGTATTTTTGCAACCACACAAGGCTAGTGCCACAGGAACAGTTCTCTGTGATTCTGCATTTACAGGATCCAGATATAGCACTCTTAACTTATTCAAAGGTGATACATTTATCCATTTATCTTCTATCATACACTTCGGGTTTCACATCCTTGCACTTCTTAACCATAGTTCAATCTATTAATCCCATTTTCTGGATTCAGCAACACACTGAACAATATATTTCACAAGCTAGATTTGATCAATGTATTGGGCTAAATGTGGCCAGCTTGTTTGTGGTTCAATGAACTGTGCAGATGGCATTTGTTCTGTGAGCCTCAGAGCAATGAAAGTTAATGTGTGTCATTTAAAACAAAAAACAAAAAACTATGATCTCTCTTAGAGATGTTTTACTTTTAATCCTCTTTCAGATAATTTTGTGAAGAGATAAAACAGTAGTCTAAACCTTTTATGAACGATACAGAGCCAAGAGTGATTTGAATAATCTCCTTGAGTTTAAGCCTTCAATAAATTTCCCAATTAATACTTACATAATTGTTAAATGGCAATTATTAGGTGCTCTCATCACAAATAAGGTTTCTTTTTAGTCTTTCATTTACCAGTTCCATTTTTCAAAATATATACAATTGGACAAACCACAGTATTTTCTGCATTTGCTCATATGGGGGACAGCCCTAATGAACTAATGGGTAAGCCTATAAGAATCTAAAGGTATCAGTAAAATAAATTGTTCAGGATCTAGAATTTTATTAGTTCACAGCTAGCTGTTTGAAAGATGGAATAGCTACCCAAAATGCTACCTTAAAATGAAAGCTAACATTGGAAAGTTAATCAGGATTAGTCAATTTCATTACAGAATGAGATGCTGATAAGGTTGAAATTTATTTATTTACTTTGTCATCCACAGCCATCAAGGGATTTTTAGCAGCTTACAACATTCTCCAGGAATGTACAAAATTACGTTATTGTAATTTTGTACATTCCTTACATTAGTATTATGTATCACTTAATATTTTTAACTGAGATACGATCTTTAACTTGATAGTAGATGTCTAAAGGAAAAAAAATTAAAGAAAAGAGAATGGAGCAGGAAGTTCAAGCAGAGCACAAGTATAACAAAGGAGAGGCCAGTTAAAACATGGAAGAAAACAATATTGTGTGAAAGAAAAAGAAATTAAGTCACAAGAAGCATGAACTATATAAACTTCAAACATACAAATAAAAAAAAACTTGCATGTTGTTCTTCAGCCAAGGCTAGAATAATACTAAAACATTGATTTATATATCAATCCATGATTTTTTGAATAAGCCTAAAATGTAAACTGGATGGCTTGGACTACAAAGGTCAGTGCAGCAAGAATGAGGGCAGAGCTATAATATAATATGGGTGGGATCATAGAATAGTCTTAATTTTTTTGTGTGTTTTTCAAGAGAGGCATTTTTTTTCATCTTTAAAACTATATTAATCCAATGTTCTAACATAACTTAGATGAGAGTCCCATCAACTTTTTCCTAGCATATCAAGAACCATACTACAAAAATGATTTGTCTAGGCAAAAGTTTCAGGATTTAAAGAAAAACTATGTAGTCGAAGCCTTAACTTCTCCCTTACCAAAATGCTGAAATGGCTTAAATGGCACTTTCCAGTATAGGAAAGTTTTGTGCTTAGGGACCACAAAACAGATGTAGATCTACTGCATGCTTTCTTGGGCATTGTGCTTTGGAGAAAAGTAGGTTGCATTAGAACTACAGAAAATGATTAAAAGGAGATCTGAAACCTTAGCTAGAATAGAATTGTAAAATGGGGGAAAGAAGGATCAGGGATGGCAAAACCTGAGAAGACTGACTTGCCAACTAGAAAGAAAAAAAATTGGTATGTGAATTTCTTTTCCAGCCAGTTGAATTTATAGTTACATCTTTTGAAAGAAATATGTATCCATTGAACATGTGTTCGACAGACAATCTAGAATGAGATTCTGATCTTTCCATTTTTTCTATTTATTCTACAAATGTCAGATTTACATAAAACATTTCATTTGTAATGTAAACACTTGAGTTAACAGACGTGATAAATGCTAATTTAATGTCAGGGAGCCATAAATAAGCATATGAAACAAGCCCGGGATTTGATAGTTGAGTTCATACCTGAAGAGGATGCAGAGATGTAATTTCTGATTACTGTATATAGATAATGTTTTGGGCAGCAGTTTTATATCTACATACTAGACAACCCATGAACTGTAGGTCATCATTTCAGAGATGACCTAAAATGAAAAACAGAATGATCATGGGCAGACAAAATATCAGTAGTTGTGTAAGTAACTTCTGACATCCTATTGTTATCCTCATTGAGTTTCTTTGTGGGAAGCTGGCAGTTCCTTCCTTCCTTCCTCTCTCCCTCCCTCCCACCCTCCCTCTTTACTTCCCTCCCCCCTTCCCCTTCTACCTTCCCTCCCCTTCCCAGCACCAGGCCAGTGTCTCCATCCATCCTTCCAAGTTCTCAGGGCCCATTGAAAGGAAAGATCATATGACTGCAGCTGACTATGGCAGTGCCATAATAGCATTGAAAGCAGCAGCACAAGGATGCTGAAGTGGTTAAAAAATCTCCAAATTTCATTTCCTTGGGAGTAATGTATCCTGGCATTCTGTACGTTAGCCACTTGAGGTGTATCGTTGTGGTGTATCACCTAATTTAAGGTTACAAAATATGACATACAAAAGTTTTAGTCATATATAGAAATGAAGATATTTTCCCATTTGTGCTCGTTTCACAAATATAGGTAAAAGATATTTTATACACAAATAGTAATTTCAAATTTAATCAGTATTTTGAATATCCCACAAAGACAGATCTTTTAGATAAAATCTCAAGTAGCAAACACCTTGTCTGTAGAATGGAAGTTCTGCCACTCTGCTTAAGCTGTACATGAGATTGCATGATAAAATAAAATATTCCATTTAAATTGTACTCATTGTTAAAAATAGGCATCTTGGTACTTTAGAGAAGATGATATTAGTTAACACTAATATATAAGTTAAATTGCATTTGACAGTGGAACATTGAATATTTCAGGTTTTATAGAAGTATTATAGGAACCATAGTGGCTCAGTGGTTAGAATGCAGAAGTGCAGGCTACGTCTGATGCCTGCCAGCTGCCTGCAATTTGGCAGTTCGAATCTCACCAGGCTCAAGGTTGACTCAGCTTTCCATCCTTCCAAGATCGGTAAAATGAAGACCCAGATTATTGGGGGACAATATGCTGACCTTGTAAACACTTAGAGAGGGCTGTAAAGCACTGTAAAGTGGTATGTAAGTCTAAGTGCTATTGCTATTATAATATGTACTCAATCTCTCTTCGACCATGGGTTTATATATTTATTTTTTATACTATTTGTTTCTTAATGTAGATTATTTTCCCTATCTGCTGGTTTTATCTCTTTGTGTGCTGCTCATAGTTGTTTTGATGAGATAGGCAGGTACACAGATCCAATAAATAAATAAAAAATCATAACAGCACAACTGACTTGCTTGAGAAAATATCAAATACAGTAAGTCTCTTGATGACACTCATTGAGAAAGTTTTAGCCCTCAGACTTCCCACAGATGAATAAAGGCAACCAGCAAGCTTTCCCCCTCACTATGAAATTACTTTATTTCATAAAGAAGTATTTTCTTCTGCACTATTCATTTGCTTCAGTATTAAGCCTCCCAGCAATATGCATGTGTGCCAGTGTCATGCACACAGACCCTAAAGCAACTCAAGACCTTTTGAAGCCTCAGTGGTAGCTCTAAGAGAATTTCCAAAAGTTTCTATTGGATTTTAATTTTTAATATTGAAAGGGGAGTATGAAAGGGGAGTATGAAAGGGGAGTATGGTAAAAATGTGGGGAATAATCATACTGCATATATAATTTTAATAAAATTACATACAGTTTTGATATGATTCCCACCAGAATGTTGGCTCTGGTAAATCACTCAAAAGCCAAGAAAAACTTTCAGCCCCCCAAATGTTACACATTCACACTCTAAATACAGGTAGGCACAGTTTCTCAGAAATACTATATAGGATCAAACATTTTATATTAGTGATACCTTTGTGATATATTAGTGATACTATCTAAAATCTTGCAAATTCCCAAGACTCAATTTCAAATATCATCAAGTCAGAAAACTCCTTTAAAATAATTTATACTTTCTTTTACAGTGCCAATCTAAATCTTATTATTATGTTAAACCTAGTGAGATGCATTTGACTAAATTAATCTTTTTCATTCCCTTTTCTGGCAATTTATTTCTTTTCTTTCTATTCATGATACTGTCTTTTATTCATGTACTAAATGGAATCAGTCTATCTCCCTAAAAGTGTTCTCATTTCCAAATGATGTGCTTGTATCAGTGCAAGGCAAGGTTATGCTGCCACCACTTCAAGTTCTACTGAGTTCTGTGATTTGTTCTGCCTCCTGTTGAGCAAGGGAGTAATTTATCAGTATGCCTGGCAAGAGCTCACCATTAAAGCCAACCTAGACAAAACACAAATAAATGTACTGAACTCATTCCTTGCTGTTGCTCAAGGAGGCATGTTATTTCCAAGGTGTTCCCAGAATCAAGTTGAATGCTGGTTTTGCTTTACAAAGCCATGCATTCTGGGGTCGATGTATCTAAAGCATCTCCTTTGCCAGGGTAGATCATTCCATGACCTCAAATATGCCTCTGCCTTCAGAGCTTAGAATAGATAGGGAAAGAACAGCATACAAATGCTTGAAGTAAAAAGGTTGTCTTGTTTTAGGATATGAAAATAAGGTAAAGCAAAATTTAGCAATGTAGTATAGTGTCCAATATTACTGTGCAAACAATGTTTAGTTCTGTTGGCACTTTAACAATGATTTTAATAAATGGGATAATAGCATTTATTATAGAAATTTCTTTATTTTAACAGCCTCTTAAAGCTTATATACATACTTTATGTTCAAATAATAGTTTCCAGTGGTGGGTTTCTGCAGGCTTGCACCTACTCACAAGAGCCGGATGGTGAAATTTAGAGAGCCGGTGAGAGGGGGTTCCACCGGTGGACCCGGAAGTAAGTCTGGCCTGCCACTGCCAGTAATCCAATGGGAAGGGAAGGAAAGGAAGGCAGAAAGTAAGAAAGTAAGAAAGAAAGGAAGGAAGGAAGGAAGGAAGGAAGGAAGAAAGGAAGAAAGGAAGAAAGAGAAAGAATTTATCATCACAATTGAGCCCAAAATTTTGGTTGCTAAGCAAGAGCATTGTTAAATGAGTTT
>JAPKID020004600.1:0-11582 GCA_026931265.2 Tropidonophis doriae | reverse complement strand
CCCCTCAGGAGTAACTTTTCCCAGTTCCTAGACTCAGTCCAGCTCTGGGACTAGTCCGGTATCATTCTGCTATTGCTTACATCTGAAAGATCGACTGTGAAATTGTGAGTTGGAAGGCCTGCCACCCCTTTAGCCTCTTTCACCGCCCCGGTGATCCCTGACGAGCTAGGGACTTGTCCCACAGAGCTCGGTCTGCTCCCTTTAAGAGGCTCAGAAGATTGACTTTAATTACCTCATTGGTAGTTCAGGAGTGGCTCTTGAAGTGGCCTTGTGCAGGTGTCGGCCTGGATGCAGCCTTGGCTGGGAGGCCTTTGAGGACCCATGGGGAGCGAAGACGGCCGCCTCGCCTCGTTCGGCTGATTGGGGCCTTGATTGCTGCTGCGCCGCCTGTTCTCCGAGTTCCAGCAGCTTCAAAGCTTTCCTTCCAGCAGCGGCTGGCGATTGACTGCGGAGGGCGGCCTTTGGCCAGGGGAGAATATGCAGGTGAGCTGGGCCGTCCATTGGAAGCTGCAGGCCCCAGCGTGGCTGTTCGTTTTGGCGCAGCCGCCATTTTGAAGGCCTTGATTGCAGTGGGAAGGCAGAGGGCGGAGCTGTCGCAGGCAGGCCTTGAATAGGTCGAATTTCAAAACACAGGCCTGATTTCTTTCTTTCTCCCTCAGCGGTGCCATTTTGAGTTACCATGCCTCAGTCCTCGCAACTATGTCGGATGTCCCGCTTAGCGGCGCAAGCGCAGCAACACTCAGGGAGAGACTAGAGGGTGACCAGGGCCTACTGTCTATCGGGCCCACTGACCTGCCGGCACCCACGCGGTCCTCTCTAGGGCCCAAGAGCAGTCAGGGAGCTAAGACAAGCTCCAAGGGACATCACAGGAAAGACCTGGGTCAGGCCCCTCAGGGTTCAGAGGCTGCACCTTCACCCCTGTCTCACCAGGCCCCGATTGCTCCCATTCAGTTGGACTTGACACCGGGCCCATTCAGTCCCATTGTCCCAATTGATACGGCGGCAGGACTGAGACCAGAGGTTCCCTGGGCCCCGGGGCCACCAGCTCAGCCCCAAGTCATGACCATCCCTCCGATGCCATCAGGCCTGCAGGATTACATCACTGAGGTGATAAGGCAAGGAATAGCAGCCGGCCTACAAACTAGGCCCCAGGCTCAGCCTGCCCTTCTGCCTATGGTCCCGCCAACGGGCCCCCAGCCTCTGGCCCAAGCCGCTCCCCAGCACCTGTCTCTAGCAGCAACGGAACGCAGCGCATCTCCAGAGTCGGAGGAAGGAGAACTGCCAGATGCAGACATGTCACTGTTCTCCTTACCATTGCAGACTTGGAAGGCTTAAAGATGTTCTTTTTTTAGCGCTATGTGGTAGCGTCTCAGGTGCGCATATGCACAAAGTGCATGTTCGGTTGCAGATTCACCGAACCAGTAGCAGACTTCACAGAATTACACAGTTGAGTTATGCTAAAATATAATTTGTGGTTGCTCTTATATAGTTGGTGCACATGCCTATGGCAAGCATTCAAAAGAGGTTTTTATAGTGTGGATGAGTTCAAACAAACCATGGTCTAACTTCACATTTAAAGCTGCTTTGACTAGTTGATCAACTTTCATTTGGAAGCTTTTTTAAATATGAAAGTATGACTCTATCTGGCAAATGGTTGGCTTTACTCTTAAAACATTTTCTTGATACTTCTATGGTAAATTCCTAAACTTTGAGTTAATTGGCTCCCCTTCACAGTGGCCTTTTAAAATCTTTTTGTGTCTAACTCACACTGTAAAAAAAAATTATTCTAATTTTTGTAAAGTTGACAAAATAATTATTTTATTTCATTCTAACAGAAGATTTTATAATTGCAATGTTTTATATGCTTTAACTTGCGTCAGTATTTTGGCCATTTTGTTTTCCAGTCAAATACTCTTGTGAATGGAGGTCTAAAGGTTTTTTTAAAAATGACAAACCCTCAAACCTGGTTAAGCAATTGGCTCAATCCCCAGCCTAGAACTAGGTCTCAAGCAATGGTGAGATTTAAATAATTTAACAACTGGGTTCTCTGACCTAATGATTTCTTCCAACAATCAGTTCACAAACTGCTCAGAAAGTTAACAATTGGTTCTCCCAAAGTGAACAGGCTGAATCCCACCACTGGTCTCAAGTCTCAAATGGTAATCAAAATTATTCCAGTGGCTTCCTTTCTTAAGAATGAATGAATGAATGAATGAATGAATGAATGAATGAATGAATGAATGAATGAATGATTATTTTTTGTTCATTTTAGAAAGAAATAATACTCAAAAAAAGCATAATCTCCAAATTAAAATTTTGGAATCCAATGTTTAATTTCAAATTCAGTGCATTATAAATTTAAGATACAACTACTGTAAGCAAACAGAGTTTTCCACTGTGTAATTAAAAAGCACTTTGAATATTAATTATTTATTTTTATGTTATTCTTCCTCCTCCTGAAAGAACACAAAGTGGTGGCACAGTGGTTAGAATCCAATACTGCAGGCTACTGCTAACTGCTGACTGCTGGCTGCCAGCAGTTTGACAGTTCAAATCTTACTGGCATAAAGTTGACTCAGCCTTCCATCCTTCTGAAATGATTAAAATGAGGACCCAGATTGCTGGGGGCAATATGTTGACTCTGTAAACAGCCTAGAGATGGCTGTAAAGCACTGTGAAGTGACATACAAATCTAAGTGCTATTCCTATTACTATAAAAAGGAGCACATTTCTTATCAGCCTCAGGTAGCCCATCCGCTTCTCAAAACTTCAGTGCTAAATAAAATGAAAAATTTATTTGTGCCATAAGTTAGCAAATGAAATCATACATCCTAATTGTCCATCAACATGTTCTATTAATCGGAATTCATCACTAAGTCAAGGAGCTTTCCAAACGCTCTTTATCCACAGTGAGTGTTCACAGTAGTGGATTTCAATTTATTTACCATCGGTTCGCTCATGCACTCACATGCGCTTGCGCAACACTTCTGTAAATGCACAGAAGCATCCAGGTGGGTGGACAGAGCCTCCCATCACCATCACTATCAGTTTGCCTGATCCGGGTAAAACGGGCAGAAACCTACCTTTGGTGTAGCAAAAAGTTATCCCTTAGCAAAATCAGATCTGGAAAAAATATTACTTGGAAAAGCACCCAAAAACATTCAGAAACATTTCATAATATCCACAGATAACCATTTTAATTAGTCCACGTCTTTCTAGGAAAAGAAATCTGTACACATGTCACATTTCCCCACAAAGATCATGGCAATAGCCTTAACAAAATTCATCTATCATCAATTCACTTTTAGCCTAGTGAAAGAAAACAGTTGAAAGGATTTGAGTGGGCAGTCTGAATATAATGAATCTTAAGATTCTAAAAGGACTACTTCTGTGAACTTTGGCATGGCTAGTTGACATTTAGGCAGACAATATACAACACAAATAATCTGTTTAACCTCTGTGACCTATTGCTTTTTGTTTATTACATTAACCATAGTAGTAATATCTTGATTGATTCTTTTCCAGAATAAAACTATTAGAATAAAATAAGTGAAAAGCTATTTTCTTCATGTTTACTTATGGGTAGTTTATATAAGATTATGCATACATTGGTATAATTGGATCTTTCTTCAAACAGAATTATAGTCCTAATCCTAAATATGTGTACATAGGATTATTCTTGTAGTACAAATATGTAAATATAATTAAAACCTCATTAAGTCAATGGACCTAGTTCCTATCGCAACCAAAATTGTGTGTTTCTTTGTCAAATGATTCTTTGCTTATTTATATCACAAAATAAACTCATTTCCCCATCTATTTATTTTAATATTAAGGTCTATATATTTTCTCATAAATTGCACATACAAATCATCGAGAAAATACTGAAAAAACACTGAGGATAATGGGCAAATATATCATGGGTCTTTTTTAAAAAAACAATGGTGTTCATGTAATGTAAAGATACATGCTTTCATTTGGAAAAATATTTCTATAAATCTGATAGCAATTACAAAATTATCATCACCAAACAAAGCTATCTGATTGAGGGACTCCTTTTCTAATAAAATAAAATGGTAATTGAGTGTAATTATTTCCTGTGTAGTCTACAAATCCTAGCACCTAGCTGTCAACGTTCCAGCGTTGCCATGATGATTATCAAGCTGCCCTAACGAAGTGAACAGAAGTCCAGTCAAGATGTTAATCCCAATAAATTGATGTTTTTTTGAACTTTATCTTGAGGCCATGGATTAATTGGGGGTTTCACTTGGGAGCTTCACACTAGTAGTTTGAAAGCATGCAAATATGAATAGAATAGGTACCACTTTGTTGGGAAGGTAATGGCACTCCATAACATCATGATAGCCATATGACTCTGGAAACATCTTCGGATAACTCTGCCTCAATGGCCTTGAAATAGAGAGGAGTATCACACCCTATAGTCGGTTATGACTAGCTGAATAAAATCCACAGGGACTCCATTACTTTTACTAAAGCACTGGAATTTTAATCCTGTTCAGCTGGTTTAAGATTAGCCTAGCTCAGCTACACTGATCGTTGCTTTCTCCTATAACTATTATCTGATTCTCATGTATGTCATCACATTCCCTCCTCTATCATATTAAACATTAAAAATGGTGGCAACTTTTGGTTGAGTTTTGTGAACCATCCTCAAAATTCTCTGGGGTCTTTTGTGGCCTTAAAACTATGCACATCTGCATTTAAAAAATTCTCAGTATTGATTCTTTTAAATATCTTGTTGTTCAAATTATTTATGTATATTTATTTTAGATTTTTTTTTAAAAAAATACATATTATATGAATAGTGCTATTAAACACTGTGAGGGACATCTTTCTCTTTTTAAAAAAAAATATAAATGCATTTATATCAATGTGATTTGGCAGGAATGTTCAATTTGCAGTTTCAGGACTGGCAGTGATTACAATCTGAAGTTTTCAGAGTGTTTTGGTTTGGTTTTTTGCTGCTGCCTAGAATCTCTCTGATAAACTAGCACCAACACTTAGACTTCTACAATCATATGACTCAATTCATATGGTTCAGACTTTCAGACCTTAAAACAATGGCGCCTTGTTTTGTTTTTCTGGAGAGATGGCAGGAGCCAGACGCTGAAGAGCTTTGAATTTAATCAAACAAACAACAGCAGGAGACTCAAAGTTCTACCTGGCTCAAAGGAGGCTGTCTAGTCACATCATTACTGCCACTTTTTTTCCCCTGATACGCCAGCTGTCCCTATAGATTTGTGCAGTGATGGCTTGATGCTAATGCAAGACAGAATTATGCAAATGAAACAGAACTTTTGGCTTGTGCTAAGAAATATAAATTTATTCAAGGCAAAACAACATAACACAGTGGCAGAATGCTTTTAATATTTCAATTACTATTATAATAATTGTTTCTAATTATCATAACCTTAAAATACAAATGTTGCCTGTCTGGCTTGGAAGTGCTTGAGTCCCCAGTTAAATTTCATTCAGGATTCAAATAATGTATGCAGTATGAATGCTTATAACTGTTCCATCAGGGACAACCAAAATGTGATATAATGGTTAAGGAAATCTATTCTGGGAAATACCTGAAGATAAGACATTCATAATATGAGGACATTTTAATTGTGGAGATTTCATAACTTTTTATTCATAATATTTAGGATCATCTTTATTCCAACGAACAGCAGTATATTAAACTGTTCAATTTTATATGAAAATGCACCTAAATTGTATATAAACTGTATGAATATATTTCACTCATATAATTATTCAAAGTAAATACTGAACTAGAAATAAACCAGAAAATGAAAATTATACTCTCTTGTTGCCATGAAGCTCCAAACACATTTTAAAAGCTAAGAATACACTATTATGTCAATTTACACTGTATAACCTTTGTTTAATTTTTATCTATCTATCTATCTATCTATCTATCTATCTATCTATCTATCTATCTATCCATCCATCCATCCATCCATCCATCCATCCATCCATCCATCCATCCATCCATCCATCTATCTGATTGGGGTGCTGTCTTGAAGTGACTCATCTAGAGGCAACCCTGGATGGCTTACAATGATAAAACAATAAATAACAACAATTGACAGTTAAAAGATGGGGAGGAAGTCAGGTACACCAAAAGCAAATAGAATGTGTGAAGTCAGCACTAAATGTGTTGGACATTGAAGATGACAGTCAACAATGATTTCCTTAATCCACCAAAGTCATAACAGTGATTGACTCACAATTTACAACAAACTGTATTGTACCCTGGGCAACCATCTGACTGGGGTGCTACAAAGTCTCCTGTGTAGAGGCCTGGATTAGAAGACTTTATTATTCTGTGAGTTTGTGTACCAGATCTTAATCTCACCTGTAACTGTACCAAAATGTATGCTAATAAATTTATTTTTCTAAATTTTGATTAAGTGCTATTGTCATTCAGAGAAAACAACTTATTAATTTTAGACTATTACAGGTGATATGTACAGTAATGAAACACAAAAATCACCATAATTTGACTGAAGAAAATAATATTACACAGAAAAAGTATAAAAAAACATTGTTTAAAACAGTAACATACACTCTGGCGTGGCATATGCATATCATCAATGCAATTGACAGAACATTCTTTTGCTTTCAATCTTTTGAAAACTGTCTGGGCTTTACAGAAGCATTACGCAGGGATTTAAATTAAATTTATTGAGCTGAGTTCCTTTTCCGAGGTTTTGGAGGATGCTCTTTGCATAACAATTACTTTAGAATGTTTGACAGGTTGCTATTAGTTTTATATATCTTTAAGGAAAGAAGTTGCTTTGCTCTAAATGATAGCTTAATTGACATTGATTTTAACTAATCCTGAATGTGAGCTTTATGTTGAATATTTTTAAGCATGTGAAGTGGTGTAGAGTTTCCTGCCTTGGCAGGGGGTTGAACTAGAAGATCTCCATGGTTCCTTCCAATTCTGTTATTCTATATTCTATAATTCTGATGACCAGTTCACATTGTAAAATCTCTTGGTAGATGATAAAAAAAAAAATCATTTATGGACAGTCCACAGATCATGTGTGTCATAGCAAAACTGCAGAGTTTTGACTGCAGAGAACTGCATCTAGTCAGATTTCTACAGATTATGATATCCATCAGACTAATGTAACTCATCCCTATTGTCAGTTTGGTGTGGTGGGTAAGTTGCCAGGCTAGTAAATGGGAGACCTTGGGCCACTCCTCCCTCCCTCTCTCTGACTAAGAAGGAGGCAATGGCAAAGCAGATCTAAAAACTTGTTCAGTCAGTTTTTCAGACAGTCATCAGGAATCAAAAGTGATTGAAAGACATTGGGCAAAAAAAGACAGAAGAGTGGGACTAAAGCCTCACTCCTCAGGAATAAGGAGCCTCACTTTACAGTTTTAATACCTCCAGCAGATACAGTAAATAACTCTTTTTTATTCAAGTGTGTCAAAGGGAGAAGCGTCAACAGCATCAAAATTGCAGGCATTAAAACTCTGCCTCCTTTTAACAGGTTTTGCAAGTATCACACACATGTGAAAAGAGTCATGGCTTCTTTATCATAGTTTCATTTTCTCTTAATAACCTTAACTCTGTTAATTTAATTTTTAGGAAAAGTAGCATGGTGTTTTTAAAATCAATTCTATATCGGCATAAACCAGTGTAGGTTTAATAGCATAACAATAGTAACAAAATAAAAATAAAAAAGTCATAATGATAGAGCAAAATAAGGTAAAGATAAATTAATGTAAAATTATAGAACAGAAATTAAATCATAATAGAATCCTACGACATTACAATTAATTATGCAATGAATAATCTAAATGCTATAAATAATTAGAATGTATAAAACACTACAGGGATATAAACCTATGCTAACATGAAGTCTAATACCTGCTGATTATGGTTTAAAACGTACCTGTTAAATTATATACCAAAAATCTGTAATATATCACTATTTGAAGAACTATGGATTTTTTGTGCATCAAGTGTGGCAAACAAATATTATTCTGTTATGATTTATGATGCAAAAATAATGACAATGCAGATTTCGTCTTTTGTTCATGATATCTATTCACTCTCTGACTATGAACAAACTCTTTATTAATGCTGGTTAGTATTAGTTGTTGTCAAAGTTTAATGTTTAAAATTTGACCATTTTTTATTTTATTCCTTTTCATGGGAGGGGGGGCGTTGTTGGTATCTTTTCTGAATAATGAAAACGAATAAAAACTTAAAAGATGGGAAAATTAAATAGGTTCTATGGCATTCAGCTATTTATCCTTTTTATTTAATTGTACAACACTTCTTTATAAAGTCTGAAAAAACCTACCTTTAACTGAAAATGTTACCCTTAGAACATGTTGCTTATGCATTTGTGGTGTGATTCAGTATAGAATGTAGACAAGGTATTTATTAAAAGTTTTAAGGAATTGTTATCCTCAAGTTTAATCAGTGTTAATATAAGATAATACCAGATGATAAGACTGCAAAATATTGCCTTATGTGGCTTCCTACCATACATCTCATTTTGAATTTTTTTAAAATATTGCTATTTCTGGATTTATTAAGGTAGAATATATTAATTATTAATCTTATTTTCATATATATTGTTTATTGGAAACTCCATTAGTAGGATCTTTAACTTTGAGGAATTAAGCCATATCTGTCTATTTCAATTTGTGTCCTATTTACATGGCCTTACAAGAATCTTGAACAAACCTCTAATTTGAACTAACGTACACTTGCAAATGAGTTCCAGTGATTTCAGCTCCATTTACTTTTAAGTCACCATGTATAGCATTGAAATGTCACTTAGAGAAATGATCTTAAATTAGCCTAACCAACTCTGGCCAATTCAAGCTATTGCAGTCAGCCATCAATAGACCATGATGTGTTTGAATAACTAGTAGCACATCACAGCATAATAAGTCTTCATTTTGCTTCTCCCTTTGAACAAATGGAAGTTTCAGTTGAACATAGATTCAGATTTTATTTTAATAAAATAAGAACTGCTTTATAGCTTCTGAATAATTGAACTCAGCTGATAGTTAGTATCCCCTTTCTTGATTAGCCAATTTGTAGGTCAGAAGAAATAATTTTGCAGTAATTTGCATCTTATCAGGCTTGCTCATCACCGAAGGCAGTGCTGGACAAAATCGTGACCTGTGAATCTCAGGTGTCAACCATATCTTGTCTAATGGTATGAAACTGTTTTGCCTGCACTGCTTTTGGTGTGAATGTCTATCTCTTCCACCTCTGGAAAAAGAGTGCAGATGTCCTAAAAGAGGTTGGGTGGAAGTAGATGAGGTAAATTAGCTGAAATGTAAGTCTGCAAAAGGGCCCAGCAGTTAAAGATGCTGACCTTGTCAGCTGAAAAGCTGATAGTCCAGGTTCAAAATCAGAGCTCTGCACAATAGTGTGAACTCCTGTTACTTATCCTAGCTTCTGTTCACCTAGCAGTTCAAAAGCATGCAAATGTGAATAATAAATACAGTAGCTACGACTTTGGTTGGAAGGTAATGTTCTCAGCCTTAGCAAGTAATGATAAGATGCTTACTTAAACCCCTTTTCAAATAGGCTAGAAACAGTCTTTTATTCACATGGATCAACAAAAATAATACGTAATTGGTCCCAACAGACCTGGAAAGAAATCCGAATTGCTTGTATATGCTAAAAACAAACAGTTGTCTGTAACAACCAGCCAATCCCAAAACCCTAATATTTATTTCTCAGATGCGGGGAGGGGCTGGCTGGCTAGCGTCCATGTCTGCTTTTCCTTGAGAACTGGCTTATTGTTTTCCTTTGCTCTCCTCTCCTTTCTGTGCATACATGCATTTGGGATGGGCCCCATCTTTTTCTCCCTCTCACTCAGCTCAAGCCCTGAAGACAGTTGCCTCTCTACCTGCAGGAGGACAGAAGGCTTTGGCTCTGTTTCCTTATCAGAGGCTTCCAAAGGCTCCAAAGCTCAGGTTCTCCCTCAACCTCCCCCTTGTCTGACTCTGCAGCTATCTCTGCTGGCAGATGATGGGCCACAACAGGTAACACGATTCCAGGTATATAGTCATACTGGCCACATGACCACAGAAATATCTTCAGACAACTTTGGCTCCCTAAGCTAACAAACAGAGATGAGCACTACCCCTGGAGTCAGACACGACTGTACAAGGAAACCCTTCACCCTTTACCTAAGTCTGCAATTCAGGGTTCTCAATGATAAGACACTTTATAGAACAGGGATGCCAAATTCAAGGCCCAGGGGCCAGATACAGCCCATGGGGTGCTTAAATATGGCTCATGGGATGCCCTAGAAACAGTGAAGGAGTGGTCCATGGTGCCTCTGCCAGCAAAAATAGAGCTTGGGAGGGCCATGTAAGTTTCTCCCAAGCTCTGTTTTCTCTGGCAAAGAGTTGCAGAAGGCCGTTGCAGCTGAAAATGGAGCCCGCTTTTGATAGTAAAGTCCTTTGGCCACCACAGGCACCCACAACACGAGTGATGTCGAGCTGTCCACACCCACCCTGGCTTCCAGAGGTCAAACACAACCCCGATGTGGAAATGAAATCAAGTTTGACACCATTGTTCTAGAGATAAAAAGAGCAGGAAGGGGGAAGGGAAGGGGATGAAATTAGTACAATTATCTCTAATTCTACTGAAGGTGAGTACATTGTTCCTGAGGAGCAACTTATTTGGATAAGGTGCACTTTTTGAATTTTTGGATCATCTTTTGAAATTTTATTGATATTGCTTCTGTTTTAAACAACTAGACTGCTATATACAAGAGAAATAATAATATGTTAAAGATTAAACTCCATTTTGGCAGATTTTCTTTTTCTTATTTTGCACCTTGATACTGTTGGTTCAAACGTATAATAAAATATTTTAATGTATTTGTTCCAACCAGTCTTTTTTAAGGACTGAAATGAATACATATATCAGTATCTAATATCTGGCTTTATTTTCACAAAGCTGAAAACATTGGCTTTTTATGTTTCTGTAGGTAAAATTGGTTTATTGTATGGAACCTTTTCTGTAATAATCACATATAAATGTATTAAAAATCGTACCAATATTTGGAAAAGTCATATGATTCATATTACAATTGTGCTCCTGGATTGTAACCCAGACAGGTGGCTAGCACATTTATAAGGATAAAACTGTATCTTCCAATGGATAAATGATACAATATACTGTTTTCTTGGCAGGGACAAAATCTGTGAATGAGATTCATGAATTTTAATTTCATTTTTAAAGAACATCTCCCTTCACCAATGTCCTTATCACATTTCAACGAAAAACACATATTGGATGTCTCCTTAGCTGCAAAAGCTGAAAAACCAGTCGATTGGTTGATTCGAGCTTTCCCTGAGAAGTTACATCAAAGCGTATCTCAGAATTGGGAAAAGAACTATGGTAATAGAAAATATTTCGAAGGCATCCATATCAGGGGTGCAGGCCGCACCAAGGCTTCATACAAAAATTAATTATTCTTACATTTAAAGCGGCATGAGTCACATACATATCATTTCATGCATTTCGTGCATTCAATACGTTATTTCAACAAAGCTTC
>JAPKID020004598.1:0-11584 GCA_026931265.2 Tropidonophis doriae | reverse complement strand
ACTGCAGTGATTCACTTAACAATTGCGGCAAGAAAAGTGATGAAACAGGGCAATACTCACTTAACAAATGTCTCATTTAGCAACAGAAATTTTGGTTCAGTTGTGGCCATAAGTTGAGGACTACATGTATTTTACTGTGTGGAACTTGTGTGAGGCCTAAGAGTGAAGGCTCCTCAATGTAAGGACATAAAGTAATTCCTCTTCTAGTGCATACATGACATCAGAAGATGTTATCCTATATCATAGAACTCCTAATTTGAAATAACATTGTTATATCTTGATGTTGCCAATTTTGGACAATACTGAGAGAGCCATGATGGCCAAATTAACATAGTTTAATCTTAAAATAAAGGACATAAGAAATCACAATTGCTGTCATTCCAGATCATAATTAAAGCCTGGTTTGAACCATTGAAATTTCAAAGAATTTGAAACAGAATGACCAAGGGTCATTGGGCAAAAGGCAGAGGCAGCAGGAGCAACTTCCAACTTCCTGCTGGCTTGCCCACTGAGTTTTCTTGTGCGAATCTGGCAAAAAGCATTGAGAAGCTGCCTTGCCTTGGCCTTGGCCTAGCCCTTTCCAGGCAGATAAGTGGCTACTGCTGGGTGGGGGAGGGAAGAAGAGATTGTGTGATGGGAAACTGTCATGGTACATTGAAAATGACAATCATGTGACCGCAACAGTAGCCACTAGCACTGAAGCAGCTACAACTTCCCCAAATTTCATTCCCTCTGGAGTCATATGTCCCAGATTTGGACACATTCTGTAAGTTGGTCCATTGAAGATAGCTAGGTTCAAAAATTGCTATGATGCATCTTTTCTCCCAGTTAAAATGTCGTGACAACAAGATCCTAACTCTAACAACCTCACTGCCTAGTACACCATATGCATCCATTCTTCAATGAGAGAAAATTCAAATCTGCAGTAAGAATGGACATATAGATTAATAATGTGGAGATGAAAATCAGAGTAATAGGTCTGTGCAGAGAGTTAGTAAAAATCTGCACCCTCATTTTACCAGTGTGATCTTTCTTAGAATTAAAGACTCCGCTTGCATTCAATTTCCAGAAATCTGGAGAGCTGGAGAGCTGGAGAGGAGTGGACCTTTGCAAACACAATGGGAAGGATGCAAAACTGAGATCAGTACTTGGCCAATTTGAGCAGTGATTGAGGCGATGTCCTGGCATCTAGTTTACTGCTTCAACTCCAGGTTCGGTCTCAAAAGTGTTCACTATTTGGAGTCAGCTGTTTAGTATCATTATGGAGACTGTTTCATTACTCTGCTTCCTCCTCTGACTTGTTTTACAAACTATTTTTTTAAACATTGTCCAAGGAGTTAATGTATTATGTGAGAAGTGAAGGTATGTGGTTCTCACAATTTTTGGTTTTACATTTTTAAGGCACTCCTGGGAAGAAACTATAGAATCATTGGTACTTTCAATAAAGGTGAATAAAAGTCAATACGGGGGTGGTAAGTGTAAAACTTTGAAAATATGCAAGGGTGTGAAGTTAAAATAAAATGTGCTATTTAGAATTCAAGAGCTGCTTTACTGAAAGGCACTTTGATTAATACACAGTATGCAAATCAAACTCATGTATCTAGATAAATGATGATAGAGAAATGCAGAACATCAACGTTTAGCTAATTAGATGTTCACATAAATCAAAATGGCATTAAGTTGGGGTCAGACTATACATTACTTTTGCCTTTGAAATACCACTAGAAAAAACAGCCTGCCCATGGCCACTGTGAACATATTCCTGGAGTCATCCATGATAACATACAGTTACAGATTCATATTTTCACTGGCATCCAGGACGACTGGAACATGCACTCTAATACTTATATGTATATGTACAAATATTCAGTAGTAAGTGATTGTGCTTCTTTTTAAAATAATTTTTTATTTATTTATTATTTTAAACACAAAAGGACGGTCCGCTTTTTGGATCACTGAATGCCACTTTGCATGATCAGCTGTGTCTCCAGGGGGCAGGGCCATGTCTTTCATATTTTTGTTGATGGTATCTTGCCATATCTGTTTTGGACAGCCACAAGGTCACCGGCCATTGACTTCTACTTGGTAGGCAATCTTGGCCACGGTGGAAGGTGCTGCTCTCTGGACATGTCCATATCAATGAATTCAGCTTTCTTTCATCTTCTCTATAATTGATGCGACATCAAAATGTTGTCAAATGTTGTCATTTGTGATGTTGTCAAGAAGGGAGATGCTTGGTATCCAATGAAGCATTCACAATTCCATGGCATGGAGATAGGTTTAGGTCCCTGCTGTTGTTGCCCAGAATTCAGTGCCATACAGTGAAACAGGGCTGATGGCTGTCTTGTAGATGTTAGATTTAAGGCGGGTTGGCAATCGTCTGTCACATAATACACTGGTGAGTTCTTCCCAATGCATCCATTCACCTTTGCTTACACCTCCCCATTGATGTTGTCATTGCCTTAGAAATGGGATCTCAGATACTGAAAAATGTCCACTTTCTTTAGATTTTCTCCATTAATTTGAAGGTTTTCTACATTGATTTGAAGACAATACATATATAATATTGAAAATTACGGTATCTGTGCAAATAAAGCAGTCTAGATAATATTACATGTGAAGATATTTTTGCCCATCATGGAAAGCCATTTGGTCCAAGACCCTCAAGCCATTGTAAAAATTGGGACAGAAATAAAAAATAAAAATTGGTTCTCCATTAGTGCTATGGAAAAAGAAAACAATCTTGACTTCTTAAGATGTTTAAAATATTACAGACATGATTGTACACAACATTTCAAGAACACTTTAATTGGTCATTTGAACTTTTTTTTTTTTTTTTTTTAAAACCTCCCTGAAATACCAAAATAACAGCAACTGCAGATACTGTAGATTATTTATGTGGAATTATTACAAATATGGTTTCTCTCATGGGGTAAATATATGATTTTCAAATCAGTAAAAACTTCAGTGACCAAAGCCTCTGTTACAGATTGTGTTCAACATATTGCATTATTGGTTGTAATATGTGATGTTATTTTTTACCCAAATGCTTGCAGGTAAGCAAATCTAGAAGTCTTCCACAATTTATAATGACAAATTATTCATATCAGTGACTTGGAGAAGAATGGAGGAATAAATATTATTATGCAGCATTTTTTTTACAACAGAATTGTGAACCACTTACCAAAGCAGTGAGTCAGGATGAGAATAGGAGGAGGACTATCTATATACTCCAGTAAAAGCATTTTGGAGTCTTCAATTAATTTTCTTCACCCTATTAAGTGGATGGTTTTCTATTTGTAATATCAATTCTGAGAATCTACATTTTTGTACTAGCATTGTACTGGAAAAAAGATAATATTGCTTTTAGATATAAATGGATAAACATTTCACTCATAATAAGCCAGTCAACAGAATAGTCACAAATAAATATATACGGGTAATTGACACTGCAGTCGCTTGAGACGAAAAGGTCAATGAGAAAGAATTAGAAAGAAATAGGGGATTTTAAAAATCTTTCAAATAGAGATTGAATGAATGTACAAAAAGAAAGTAATAGTGGTGAAAGCCTGCCCGGTTTTTTCACTTTCAACAGAAGACGTGCAACTTTAAACAGAACATTTTCAACTTTTACAGAAGTGAAATGAAAATACAGACAAATGTTCGAGGACCAAGTTAGGTTTGTCAGCCAGTCCAAAGGTCAGTTTCACAAGCTGGCTTCACATTGATGCAGGAAATCAGACAGTTGTTTTCAAAGGAGAAACCTGGGTCGGAACTACCTCTTAAATCAGGTTGCAGCCAGGTGTTTCCTATTAATATAGTTTCTCCCTTGCTTGGTAAGGAGCCTCACTGACCATCGTTGTTCAGCTATCCATCTACTCATCAAGTGTGTGGGCTTGAAGACCAAGCAAACTGTTTGATTCCTGCAACTGTTCTCATGATGCCTGTATTTGATCAGCCTCAGGTGATTTCTGGCTTGGTATCTTCCATGGCTGACTTCAACAAGTTCAGCAGGAGCAGTTTCTTCAGTGTCAGAGGTCTGAAATGGAGTCCTGGGCCATGATAATACTATACCAAAAGATCTGGAAAAGCATTTGGACACAACGGGAATGGATAGGATTCCAACTCATCAAATACAGAAAATTTCTTTATTGATATTAGAATGTATTTTAATCATTCCTAAGTCTTTGGGAAGGAGTCAACAGTCAAGAACCCATTCTAAGCTTTTATTAAGATGGCCAGAAGCAACTTCACAATCACTCCTTGGATGGTTCCATTCCCATGTGGCTACTTTTCATCCTCCTTCCTTTTAAAATAAGGACAGCCCTGCTGTAAACTTGCTCTGACCAAAACCTTGATCATGTTGACTCTATAATGAAATGAGTAAACTCCCAAAGACCCAGACTGAGAATTTGTAATGTTCATATATTGTCTAAAAATTGGGGTCAATAGTGAGGGACTCAGTCTTATTGTCAGCCCCAAATTATTTTGAATGGGACAAATGCAGTCTTCAAAACTGATCTCTCCAGATTAGCAGAATAGAGATGAAAATGTCAAATGCAATTCAATCAAAACAGATAAAAGGTTGTGGCCAAGAATCATTCTGAGGTCTAGCCAGGAAAAGGATCCTGTAAAATTAATGTTGCTTGTGACTGTAATGAAAAGGGCAAATTCCACAGAGGGGTCAATCAGTAAAGAAATGGAAAGTAAAACTGCCAATATTGTAGTGCTTCTAACAAACCACACTTGGCCAATTGCCTCATTGTGGCTGCTGCACCACAAAAGAGTGTCTGAAGAACTGGAGAAGATACAGAAAAGCACAGGCCAAATGATTAAGGGGCTGGAGAAAGGTTTTTGTGGAAGACATTTCAACATTTTGCCTTTTTTGCAAACGAGGAGGCATTAATAAATTAAGAACCCAGTAGCTGAAGTTTCCCCCTCTTTCACAACAGTAACAAACTGGGATCATAGAATAGAACTGAATTGGAAGGGACCTTGGAGGTCTTCTAGTCCAACTCCCTGCCTAGGCAGGAAACCCTACACCACTTCAGACAAATGGTTATCCAACATCTTAAAAACTTCCAGTGTTGGAGCATATATGTAATTGTCTTCTTCCAATCTAGCAATTAGTGTCTCAATTGCTCAACATAGAATATAGTCTCTTAGATACTAAAAGACAGAGAAAAAGGCATATAGAGCATTATTTCATGAACTTTTTAAATCAAGGCCTGAAGTGGAGGCTAAGGATACAAATGCAATTTATTTCAGCACTACAAATTGTTGGAAGGACCCACCTAACCGCTGAAGCAGAAGTTACTCTTGCCCAGAGGCAGCCTTCAACTTTTCTTAGTCTGTTTTCAATGAAGTTTCCAAGCTGTTTTTCTACAGGCTTCAGTGTGCACAGTGCACTGGAGCAGAGCACATCAATTTTTAATCCTACAACAGCTTCTCCATAAAATAAAATAAAAGTATCACTCTATTCCTTTCTTTCAAGGGTTACAAAACTTCACAAGACTTCAGCTCTACCCTGAAATATTTGTCAAGGTTATATTATCAATCTTCTCATGCCAAATTCAAATGTGAACAGGCCACACAACTTGTTGATGCTGGAACTAAAGCCAGAATATTAAAAAGGAGAGACAGGAACAATTTGATAGTGGGGTTTATATCTTATTTCCTCTAATTTCACTATAATAAGCCATGTTCTGATTTTTACCATGATTTTCCTATCAAGAGGTAATGACCAACAGTGGACACAGAGAATGGTAGGGTTAATATGTTAATACGCATCTTCCTATCTGTAATATTTATATATTTAGTTAGGAACTGCCTTAAGCAGGAGCTGTTTATAAGAAGCACATACAGTTGTATTAGGAATGGAAAGGAAAGAAACCAAACACATTAATGCCACTTGAAGCTTACTGGATCAAATATAGCATTATTATTTTTATTATTGCTTTTTGACCTCTCAAGATTAGGGCGAGAGAATCTATAAATAATATTTCCATGCAAAGTGGCATTATTTCCCACAAGATTATTTCCCACAAGATTTCCCACATGAATTGGTTAATTTGCTGATGATGGGGAAGAGGAACATCAAAATAATTGTGACCTGATGCACCTGGGAAATAAGGCAGTAGACCATCAAGCTCAAAATCTGGACAGAGCAGTTTTGTGTAGTCAGAGGAAGTACCTGCACCAAGAGTCACCTGGAAGTAGATTCATTTCAAAGAATGAGCATAAAACCCAAAACTAGACATACAGTAAAGGACTCAATAATGCCATAGAAAAGCAAGATTAGTTTTGCTGTCACACTCCTGCGCAGTTAAAACAGTAATGACTTAGTTCACTAGATCATTTTCAAGGTGTGTAGATACTGCTCTTCAAGAAGCAAGGAGTTATTGGTTTAGCAGAGATGGTGACAGGTCTCTCTAGAATTAGAGGATTTTATTATCACATTAGAACAAGAAAAAGTCACATAATTAGCAGGATTTATTCTCATTTATTCAGTAAAAGCACTAATATTCAATTAATCTGCCTGTGTTTAATTACTTTTCTTTACACTATTTTTTCTTTACCTGATCCCCTTAAATACTAGAGTACAGAAATGTGTGAGGACTACTTTTTAATTTCACTTATAATGCTATATGGTATTCACTATTCATCCAAGTAATCATAATACGGCACAGGGACTGCTATACTTTGCAAGCTGCCACCAAGTTAGCAACCACACCAGTCTTATACATTTGCAAGATCCTCTGTTAAGTGATGACATATAGCAGAATTACTGTTAATTGTAATACGACACTAATGTCTAAGCACCTGTTATCTCTGGATGAACTACTCTTACCACAGCATGAGTGGCTAAAATATCAGGAGCACTTCAGGTGGAATTTACGCAAGGAGTTGAATTAACTGGCAATATAACAAAACAGACCTGAAGATAGAGAAAGAAAAAAGAGAGAGAGGGAGAGAAAAAGAGAGAGAGAACAAGAGAAAGAGGACTTGCATAAAAACAGGGCAACTATTACCATCTGGTGGCCTAGTTTTAATTATATGAAGTGAGTATTTGACTTATAGACTGCTTCAATCACAATTTTTGAAATCAGAGTTGAATGTGAGACCACAGGAATTACATACCAGAAAATTTAATTGCCAAAAGAGAGAACTAATTATTTTTTTACCATAAAATTGAAAGAGTTAATAGGACAAGCAAATCAAGGTATGAAATCAAGAATGAACCAAAACCAGAATCATTTTTCAGTAGCTTAATGGTATGCAAATCTAGAGTGGTTGTGCAAATCTTTCTATGTAAATGTGAAGTAATTGGCACGTTGCACAATATAAAAATATACATGCTTTTGTACTATTTCTTTTTTCCAGATTCTTTTGAAAATGATCATTCTACCCAGTAAATATTTTTAAACTAAAGGGTACATGACTGAACAAAGAAAAGAAATCAATCCCACACACATATGAGTTTAACTGAAAATATTTATTTTGACAATGCAACAAGATTTTTAAAAAATATGTGGTGAGTGGGCTGTTTCAAAACAAAACATGAGAAATTTTTATCAGCATCCAGTGTTGGAAGTTTGAACGACCAAACTTTCCCTTACTATGAAAAGGTTATTTCAGTTACAAGCAGCTTTCATTATTTACTTTTTCTCTCCTGAGGTACATTTTGAATTTCCTGTGATAAATTAAACCGTGAAACACAAAGTAAAGAGAAATAAAGAGTTTCAGGAATAAAAAGAGTGAAAACTGGACATCCCCCTCACCCCCTGTGATCAGTATTTAATCACAAAGATGTATTGTACTACTTTTTTTTTCCATGTTAAGAGAGCAAACTAGAACTACTAATTTGCTCATCCATGTAAGGGAATTAGCTGGTTGTCTGGAATGCATATGGCACCAAATTTTGATTAATAAAATCAAAGATGATGATGACAACTGGTTGAATCTACAACAATGTGAATTTAACATAACCTCAGGAATTCCCCTATAACTGGAAACACAATTGCATATTATAATCAGATGCAAAGGTGCCACTGGATGAAAAATAGGGCAGAGAGAGAGAGAGAGAGAGAGAGAGAGAGAGAGAAAGAAATTTGGGACAAATAGAAGAACATTTGAAAATTTCATCACATTATGAACAATGAAATACTCAATTTATATTTCTTTTTCTTATTTGCTGACAGTTCACAATTTTACCTCAAGAGCCACTGTAGCTGTTTGATTCCTAATATCACTTTTGGATTATCCCTAATATAGTTTTTGGATAGCTATGATTTATAAGTTGCTAGAAGATATTTACTTTATATTATAATTTAACATTTAAATTTATCATTTAAAAATAAATATCATTCAGTATATGACTTGCCATTTAGTATATGCTGTAGTAATTTGTGTCACTCTATTATTGTTCTTTTAAATTTTCTGGTCGTTAATCAAATAAAGAAATACTTGCTTAATTGACCAGACAATACAGCATGTTTGAATTTAAGATCCTTTGCATGCAACAAAGGCAGCATTCACATCTAATTGCTGCTACCATTTCAGTTCAATCTTCATCAAGGATCAACTATAGTTGCCAGCTTGAGCACTGCATGCCCACTGTGGTTCTTCCAATAGTATGCAACGGTGTTCAAAGCAAGAGACTTTCAAATTACAACATTTGCTTCGCTGTTCATTATATTTGCTTCCACATTCTACCCACAGCACAGTTAAAGGCCTTTGGCTTCAGCTGTTCCACTGTGTCATTATCAGAGAGAGGGTGAGATGCATTCCAGAAACTGGGGATTAACCTCCAGGATGATACCCAGTTTCAGGCTTAGCCTACTAAATCCCTACCAAAGCTACAACAGCCATGGCTGATTTGGAACCTAAACTGTAAATCTTCTCTTCACACTATCTGAATAAAAAGATGACTAGAAAGATTTTGCAACTAGCCAATGGGGATATTTTACATCTAGAGGCCTTAAAGATGCCAATATGGTAAAAATACTGGAGACATTTTTCTTTAAAACATAAGTGCTTCCACCAGTTAATGAAGTCTGTTCATTCAAGGCTAAGCATTTTTAAAAGATAGAATGAAAGAAGAAAAGGGTCTCATAAACCTTGTTCAAAAAGGTAATTTCCTCCACTCCTACTTTGATGGGAAACACAAATATGTTTTCTCTTTAAAATATGAGGAACAAATATGAATTAAAATATAAAATACACAAGGGTGTCCTTTGGTGGCACATTCCAAATGATACCTATTCTAGCCATGATTTCTGTCATTCATGTACTTAGCATCCCTGAGAAGGAGCCTTATCAGCTGTAGCAAAGAACCTCTTCACAGAAAAGAGGATTCTGGGATTGTGGAATAACTGTGCATGCGCACAGGCCTTAATATAAATGTGCAGCAATGGCTCGGCAGCTCTGGAGCCAATATGGCTGGCCTCATGATCAATGTCATGGAAGGAGATTCATCTGATTCTCGTTTCTTGATCTCAGTAGATAGAAATCTGCACCCTACTGAATGGAAATGAAATGATGGATCAATATATAAGAAGTATGGAAGGAAAGAAGAAAGAAAGTAAAAGTCCACCTATTCCATACTGTATTATTTTTAAAGTTGATTAGAAAAATTAAACTAAATTAATTCAGTCCTTGTCAGTTCTTGTTCAAAGAATTGTGATAATGTTGAGATGGGAATTGTCAAAGACTGTGTGCTTCCTACTGGTATATATATATACATAGTATATGCAGCAATTTTTAGAACAGCCCATTCACTTTTTATCATCATTTTAAATATATATATATTTGCTAAATTTATATGCCATCCTCTATCTAAAGTAACTGTTGGTCTGTTCTGTCTCATACTGGTATTCACTAAAAATGGAAACTGTACGGAAGAAATCCATACAATCAGGAAACCATTTTCAGCTCCTAAGATAGTTAGGAGTATAAATACCTCTATATACATCAGTGGAAGAAAAATATAAATGAAAAGTAGCAATAATAATAATCAAATAACAATATCTGCCTAACCTAGTCCTTGGACATGATAGGTGGATAAGAGAATAAAAATGCCAAATCCGGTCAAAATATCTTGCTGATTTTTTGTCAAACGATAACAATTTTTGTAAACTTAATGGATAAAATGGATCAAAGGATTTCAGCTGAATTCTGAGATCTAACCCATCTTTGCAAGTTTAATTCAGAACTAGAAAAGGCCAATCTCAGAAGCCCCCCAAAATAAGGCTCAGTCTCTATTATAGTTTATCAGAAATGCCGTTTCCAGGAAATTCAATATTTCAATTCTAAACAAGGTTAACTAAAACAAAAATATGACAGCCACACTGTTTGTTTTTCTCATACCAATATCAGGGAATGAAAGAAATTTTGTGGCAAAATTCAGGTAATGAATTTCAGTCTCTTGCAAGGAGATTTTGCTAAGCATTACTATGGGAATGGACTCCAACATTTATTAAAATCCAGGGGTGGGTTCCTGCCAGTTCTAACCTCTTCTATAGAAGAGGTTCCACAAATCTACAGTGCTGTTTAGAACTGGTTCCAGCTCCCTTGCCCCGCCTGTCCGCACATTATCAAGATGAAGAGCAAGAGGAGGGATTTTGGAAGTTGAAGACCACAAGTCTTAAAGCTGTCAAGTTTGAACATCCCTGGGTTGTTTTTTTTCTAAAGCGTTAGAGGTGCAAAGGTTTTGTAACTTGACAGCTTTAAGACTTGTGTGCTTCAAATGTCAGAGTTTCTGAGCCAACATTTTGATTGCTAAGCAAGAGTGTTGTTAAGTGAGTTTCACCACATTTTATAAGTTGGCCACACCCACCCGTTCACATATATGCCAAGCCACTTCCCACTCAGTCACATGGCCAGCAAGAAACTCCCACCCGGTCACATGGCCAGCAAGACACTCCCACCCGGTCACATGGCTGGCAAGCCACTCCCACCCAGTCACATGGCTGGTAAGCCACTCCCACAAAGCAGGCCATACCTACATAAGGGGTTCTAAAAAAATTTGAAACCCACCACTGTTAAAATCTTTGTTGTTGTTGCGAAGACATGTCTGACCCATCACGACCCCATGGACAACGTTCCTCCAGGCTTTTCTGTCCTCTACCATTCCCCTAAGTCCATTTAAGCTCACACTGACATTAAAATCTTTAGTTGGCCCCAATAGCTGTCCTCAAATATTGGTATGGACGCCAGGCTTGTTGGAGGAATTTTCACAAGAATAAACTCTTGATTATTTCTCACCAAATAAAATAAGCTGTGAACCACTAACTGCATTTTTACAGCAGCTTCTCTTCTGTTTCATATTTTCCCCAGAGAAGCGTTCCAATACTTTGCTGCCCTATTTCTTTTCCTGTTTGGTTCAGTATCTGGAAACCAAAACATTGCTGCAGTGAGTTACACAAGTCACTTGGCAGAGAATCATGCACATTTCTGCACATGTCTACAACTGGAGGGCACACCCATTCTTTAGTTTTTTTTCTCCAGGTAGAAGGTACTTCTAGGAATTATCATCACTAAACCACCTAAGCGTGATAGGCATCTGTTTCATGCAAATTTCTTT
>JAPKID020004596.1:1192-11585 GCA_026931265.2 Tropidonophis doriae | reverse complement strand
TTAATGAGGGGGGCCTTGTTGATAACAGACCTGGCATTGCATAACATCAGTCTAAGACCCTGGCTCTGCAAGCACTGACCACCTAGTCTGCGGGGGTTGGGACAGCTCACTGGCCGAAGCCAACGACCGCGAGCTCCCAACCGATGATGGATTCTATCATCGTGTCTGCCCCTCCCTATAACCTTTAAGATGGAGTATCCCTCTTTTAATGGAACGACCTGACTTATTATTACCTGTACACCGCCCTGAGTCCGCAAGGGAGAAGAGTGGTCTAAAAATTTAATAAATCTAAATCTAAATCTCAAACCTCATAGCAGGGTTTATCAGAAATTATAATATAAGTTTTAAGATAAAAGACCTGTGGTTGTGCAGTGCTTAGAATGCAGCATTGAAGACTAATTCAGCTCACTGCTAGCAGTTCCATTCTCACTGGCTTAAGGCTGACTCAGCCTTCCAAACTTCTGAGGTCAATAAAATGAGGATTCAGATTTTGGGGGGCAATATGCTAACTCTGTAAACCACTTAGAGAGTGCTGTAAAACACTGTGAAGTGGTAGATAAGCCTAAATGCTATTGTTGCATACTTTCCCTTTAAATAAATTCCATTCCCATTTCTTCTCTTCAAATAATCAAGATTCAGACCCAGTCATTAACCAAGTAAATATTACCAGAAATATCCTTTGTCATCCAGCCCCCATTAAAATCTTCTCAAATAACAATCCGTTAATTTAACCTTAATCAGATACATTAATTTTGCATTCTTTCTTCTTTCTGCAGGCAATCTTTAAAATCTTCAATGAATATTTTAGCATCTGTCTTTTCATAATCTCCTTCTCTCAAGAGTTCTTCAGCTTTATCAAAACTCCTTTATACTTCTAATCTAGCAACTCTAGCAAACTCCTCTGGTAGATTCAGTGTAAAGAAATAATCCAAAGCAGTCATCTGCTTTATTATTTTTATTTCTTTGGCAGTTTTGAATCAACATCTTTCATTTGTAAATTCATTGTTTTCATCTCTTGTAAACTGTGATTTTTAATTCCAACTGTAAATCAGTTTTAGTTTTATTTAATGAGGCTTAATCCTCTGCAATTACACAAGCAATGTTAATGAAATGTTAAATGGTTAAAAAAAACAAAACCCTCCCGTCACTGTGAGTCAAACATTTGAGTCACACACTTCCAGTGGGGCTGCCTAATGACCAACCAAATTCCTGTAAAATAGAATAACATTGTGGCTGAAAAGTACCATATTACAGGAATTGGACAGCTGAAATCTTTCTGGAATTAAAGAGAGATCTTCAGATTAACTATATGGTCAGTTCAGCTGCATTTCTGCAAGCAGATGACAAAAGAGATGTTTTTGTGGTTAGCTTGCAATTAGCTAACAGTAGCAGATTTTGTCATGCTTGTAGCCATTAATATCACTTACATGAATTCCAAGTTCAACTAGCTCATGTCTTACTGTAATCATTTAAACTTTATATTTTTATTCTTTGATTTTCTTTAAATATTAAGAAGAAAGCTTTATTGAAATCACTGGATGATTTCAGTTCTTAAAAAACAGATTAAGTAGAAATGTAAACATTTCTATATTTTTAATATACAATAAAATGGGTGATTATTGTTGGCTTTGGAAAGTTTCAGACAGATTGGGGACTCAGATGGACTTGATTTAAGATTTGGACATTGATTGAAAGGATTCTTTTCCTTGAGAAAAAACATCTGTTTATGTTCTGTACTGATAAAAAGCCTTTGAAGATTAAAGTTACTGGGCACCATAGGACTACTTTAAAAGAAACGTCTGGCAAAGCATTTTTGTTAGCACAGAAAAAGTTAAAATTTAAAATAGTCTTGCATTTTGCTTTATGTCTTGTATTTGGTTGACTCTCTCCTCATTTGTTAAACTGGATCTTCATTCCTTGTATTTATTTTATTTTATTTTATTGTTGTATTTATATCTACCTTTATCTCACAAATAACTCAAGGTGACAAAGATATTCAACAAATCCTCCTCCTCCAATTTCATCCCTCTGAGATGGTTTGGGCTGAGAGTGAGTGATTGGCCCAAGATCACCCAAATGGTTTTCATGGGTATGGCAAGACCACCACTGTGCTCTTCCCAGTTTCTTCTATGATTTGGAATGATACTCACATTTTCTGGCTCTCACACCAGGGCAGGGTGTCAAACTCACAGCATCACAGGGGCATAACATGATCTATCAGGACCTTTCCTCTCTTTACTAAATCAGGCATGGGTTTGGCCAGCCATGATGCATCCAGCCTGTGGGCAAGGAGTTTGACAGCCCTGCACCAGGGTAACAATCTTCCCAGTCACCGTCCTCTAGTTTCTTCTGCTCTTTGGATGCTTTTAAAATATTCAGCTTGAAGCTCAGATGGAGTATGCTCTAGCATCAGCCCAAGTTGTTTCTTAGAACAGTATTCATAGCAACAGCATGTAATTCTAATTACAATAATCAGTCAGTACACAATATACATAGCTATAACAGAGCCCAGATGAAGGGCATTTCCTGAATTGTCTTGTATCTTTTCTAAGAAGCCTATTATAGCACTCTTATAACCTACAGTGTACATGTACTGTTAAACATCCAATAGAGCTTAAACAAAGACAACAGATTTCAATAATTACCAGGGTGAGATATTTATGTGAAATAAAGGCTATAGGTGAAGCTAAAGTAGTTGAAAGAATTTGAAACAGGTTCAACAACTTAATTTATAAAAATTCTTGATGACAGCACATATTCCAAATTACAAAAGCTCAGGTTTTTCCTCAGGTGTGGATTTCATTTTAAATTGATTTAATTGCTAGGACCTAATAAAATTTACTTAAGGGTCATTGTCTGCAGAGACCAACTACATGTTCATTCCCTTTATCTTCGAGCTTTTCATATGCTGATTATATCTACTTTAGGGATTAAGAGTTTTGTAGCTAACATGAATAATTGTGAGCGAAATGGACATCCCTGATTAGTGTCCCTGCTTCATTGGAAATATTCATAATTGCAGGAATTTATTTCAAAGGAACCTAGAAATTACTTTTCCCTTCCAATATTTTCAGGAAAAACTGTGTGACATATAACATATGTCATCATATGTTATATGGTGGGTTATTTCATCATCTAACATATGATGGGTTATGTCATCATCCCAAGTATTGTGCTTGTTTAATTGGTAATAATACTATTTAACTTGTACAAATGGAATCACACAAAAGTACACAATAGGAAGGAAGGCTACCAATCAATTCCCTCTCCCTTCATTATTCAAATCTTAGTATGCTTGGGACAGGGAAAAAAAATATTGGAAATTCCTCTTTCAACTGCTACTGGGCTTTGCAGAATATATACACACTCTCCAATTACTGACAGTAAAGCAAAATGTATTTATCTTGGAGGCAGACTTGTTCATTGATTCAACAATAGTAATTGTGAATTGTAGTCTATAGAAGACACCAGTCTCTTATATATCATTAAAAGTGAAACCAGAAGATGGGATAGTTGATAGCCATAGTGAAGTAATGAACCACTTCTTGGTTGGTTGATTGGTTGATCTCTGGGCCAATTAATCAGTAAAATCAACATAGCAGGTATGACAAGCCACAATTGCACCCAGTTATGATATGTGCATGATGAAGTCATAACACAATGACTTGTTTATATAGTTGTGTCAGGACATCAGATCAAAGTACACATTACATGATTGCAATGGTGATACCATTGCCCCTCCATCTCATCCACAGGATATTCTAGAAAGGGGATTTCCCTGTGGTTGACTAAGAAAAACAGGTGCTATTATGATGCTCAAGTAGGAAAGTGAATTTAGATTAGGGCCATGAATCCTGGGCCCGTGCAATTCTAAATATCACTTATTAATGTCTGAGATGACTGCAATTTAATTTAGCAACTGGTTGTGTGTAATGAAGAGAATGACCTTGATTGGAAAGAGCTATTAATAAAGCAATGAGCAGACAAACTTTACAGAATCCAAGAGAGGTAGGGGAGAGGTATGAAAGTGTCTGTAAGGGACACTGTATAAATTCACATGATGATAAAAGGAAGGGCAGGAGAAGTATAGTCAGACTTCTCAGGTTCTAATATCATAAATAGATTACGGCTGTATAATCCAGTGGTGGATTAAAAAATTTTTACTACCAGTTATGTGGGTGTGGCTTGGTGAGCATGACTTGGTGGGTGTGACAAAGGAAGAATACTGTAAAATCTCCATTACTACCCCACTCCAGGGGAAGGATACTGTAAAATCTCCATTCCCTCTCCACTCCAGGGGAAGGATACTGTAAACTCTCCATTCCCCCCTACTCCTTGGGAAGGATGGTATAAAATCTCCATTCCCTCCCCACTCCAAAGGAAGCATACTCTAAAATCTCAATTCCCACACCACTCCAGGGGAAGGTTACTGCAAAATCCCCTTTTCCTCCTGATCAGCTGGGACTCAGAAAATAGATGGATGGGGGACAGTCAGAGGTGGTAGCAGTTCTCCAAATTACTCAAAATTTCCACTGCCAGTTCTCCAAAACTGGTCGGAAACTGTTGAATACCACTCTCATATAATCTCTATATTCAGCAGTGTTGACACTGATCCCTGGTGTACCTTTTTTATTATTCCAGAACTTTTAAAGACTTGATTATTGAAGCAATAATTTAAAATCATTTGATTGTTTCCCTTTTCCTCAGGACAGTGTGTGTGTGTGTGTGTGTGTGCATGTGTGTGTGTGTACACACATGCACATATACATACACACACACTTGCTAAATCTAAACTGGTCAGATTTCAGTCAGATTTGTGACAAACAGATTGATTAAACCAACGACAACAACACTTTCCTTACTATTTATTGATACTTTTGCCAGAAGAACTAGGTGAGCACAGTTCAAAAATAAATATAACCTGACAATGTGCAGAACAAATGCTCAGAAAAAGAAATAACACTGAACTAAAATAAGAGACACAAACAAGAAGCATCTTTGCCAGATATTTTGTGTTTATTTCTTTAGTAATGCTTGCAGCTTTAGCATAGTTTCTCACAAATCATTTTGGCACAGTGCTGGCTAAGCCAAGTATTACATTTTTTAAAGCAATAAAGAGGAGAAAAGTGCATAACTATTCCTAGACTGTATTCTGTGCATGTGGATAAAAATAGTTTCAAAATTACCAATTTAGACAATTCCTTGCTAATGTCTAAAATAAATTCATGAAACTATTCTAATGCAGAATTCACCTATTGTGGCAGTAAGCATCAATAAATAATTTTATTAGTCTCTGTCATTCTGAGGTGGAAAAATAAGTACATTAAGTTTAAGAATACTGCATGAAAAAACATGGTTTAGAAAGAAATATGCAACAAAGTATGTTAAGTTTGGCTGAGTATAAATAAGCCATTATTAGTAGATAAAAATCATACATCAGGAAAACTAGTTCACTTTTGAACAAAATTGTATACAAATCTGTATTGTGGAACGATACTTCCAGAATCTGGATGGAAATAATGACGATTTTATCATTGACAAAGAACAAATTTCAACCAAACTGTTTGTCCTTCAGGGAGTTTATTTATGGAAAATAGCAGAATAATAGTGTTTCTTTTTTGTACAGTAGTAGAAAAATTACGTTATATTTTTCTGTTCCATATGTAACCCAATTTTCCATTATTTTTCTATTGATATTGCAGTCATACTTTTTAGTAGTTTGAGTGTACAGATTTTTAATTTGTCACTAAACATCATCTTATGCTTAGTGATAAATCACTTAAATGTGAACCAGCAGTGTGCAGCAGCAAAAAAATCGAATATAATCCTTGGTTGTATAAACAGAGCATAGGATCAAAATCACGTAAAGTATTAGTACCACTCTATAAAGCCTTAGTAAGTAACTGGAATACTGCATCCAGTTTTGGTCACCACATTCCAAAAATGCACTTGGAGAAAGTGCAAAGAGCAGCAACTAAGATGATTAAAAGCCTGAAGACAAAAACATATTGAAGAACAGTTGCAGGAATTGGATATGGCCAATCTAGAGAAAAGAAGGACTAGGGGTGACATGATAGCAGTATTCCTATATTTGAGGGACTGCCAAAAAGAAGAGGGGGGGTGGGTGTCAACTTATTTTCAAAGCACCAAAAGACAAGACAATAAACAATGGATGGAAACTAATCAAGGAGAGAAGCAACATGGAATTAAGGAGAAAGTTCCTAACAGTAAGGACAATTCTGAAGATTGCCTTCAGAAATTGTAAAGGTGTCTTTCACTGGAGGTTGAAAAGAAAAGACTGGACAACCAACTATATGAAATGGTATAGGGTCTCCTGCTTGAACAGAGGGTTGGACTCAGTGGTGGGTTTCAAAATTTTTTAGAACCTCTTCTGTAGGCGTGGCCTGCTTTGTGGGAGTGGCTTGCTAGCCATGTGACCGGGTGAAAGTGGCTTGTCAGCCATGTGACCAAGTAGGAGTGGCTTGGCAGCCATGTGACTGGGTGGGCATGGCCAACTTGTAAAATGTGGTGAAATTCACTTTACAACGCTCTTGCTTTGCAACCAAAGTGTTGGCTCAGAAACTCTAGTATTTGAAGCATGCAAGTGTTAAAGCTGTCAAGTTACAACACCCTTGCACCGCTAACGCTTTAGAAAAAAAAGCCCAGGAGTGTTCAAACTTGATATCTTTAAGACTTGTGGACTTCAACTCCCAGAACTCCTCCTCTCGCTCTTCATCTTGATGATATGCAGACAGGTGGGGGGAGGGAGCTTGAACTAGTTCTAAACGGCACTGTAGATTTGTGGAACCTCTTCTATAGAAGAGGTAAGAACTAGCAGAAACACACCCCTGGTTGGATTAGAAGGCCTTCAAGGTCCTTTCCAGCTCTATTCTGATTGACAATGGGAACCACTACTTTCCTTCCCTAACTCATTTATCTATTACATTCTAGTACAATGTATAAACCCATTGTGTAATATACAATGGATTTAAACTATTTCCAAGTAGAAGAATGAGAGGTAAAAGTGAGGTTTTAGCATTGTATCACAATCATTGTAGTGTTTTACAAATCTCTAGGTCAAATATTTTGGGTCACATTCTGAATTTTACAAAAGCTTTTTTAACAGGTGAATTGAAGTATACTGTATATTAATTCATTTGTGTATCATATATCAAATCATTTCTTTTAAATTTCAAATCTTTTAAGCAGTACTGGGGTAGGCAATCCTTTTCTTACCTTGGTCTACTTTTTTTTCCAGCAGCCTAGTATATATAAACAGGAGGAATCAAAAAGAAGTGGAAAAATAATCAGAACAAAAACAGGTGCAAAGAGAAAGTAAAAAGAATGAGGGTACAACCAGCAGGATTAAGGCTTCAGTATGGGGAAAAAATATAGGATGTATTAAAAGGAGTTGGACATTGCAAAGAAATAAAAATAAATAATTAGTTTTATTTTTACTCTGACCTGCTTTTTAGCTGACAAATCTTTTTTACCTGACAAATCTTGGCTTGTATACAATGACATAATTATATTACTGGAAAATAAGCTTCCTGAACTTTTAATCTTTTAAACTATTTAAATCCTTAGGGAGAAGCTTTTGGATTTTACAAAATATTTTGTAGTCTTGAAGTGATCCTAAGAGTCCTTTGCCAAAAATGGCAGAATATTAAACTCTCATTGTTTATGTTTTGTCTCTCAATGCACAGATCACTAAAACCTTCCAGGAAATATTTTGGCTCCTTCTTATTCTGCAAGCTTGGAGAATGAGGATTGCTGGAATTTGTGCTTTACAAAACACATGTCCTTAATTCTAAACTATTTATTCTGGCAAACAGCCACTTTTAAAGTTTATTTTCAACTTTGTATTTAATTTTGTGTTATCCATCAAAAAAACTAGCAAAGAATCTATGGTGGTTTGTCCTAACAACTGCTTTACAGGCTGGCTTATTCAATTAAAACATTGAGACAATTACTTCAAATAGAAAAACCTTTTAATGCACATACATTAAATATGTTCAGTCATAAGTGTAGCATTTGTTTTTTTTTCTTTTGCTAACATTATAAAGCAATTTAGAGATGACAACGTAGGGCAAAAGGAAGCTTGCTGTCAAGATATTATTATTATACAATGTTAAAGTTAGCTCAGAAAGCTCTTGATTGTTTAGTCTCCAATTGATACAAAGAATGGATGGATACCAGCAGCATTTGTTTCCAATTCATGTCATTATCACCTACATTATCTGGTAGTAAACCTGCTTTTAAACATATGTACAACAGTTCTTTCAAAGACTGACAAACCTGTTGAAAATAAGACTACTGGGGAAGGAAGGTGCCTGCCTGCTGGTCCAAAGAGGAACACGACAAGTATTTCACCTTTCCTGATAATGTTAAATAATGTTACTCATGTTAAACAATAAATTGCTTTCTTTACTGTTTATAGGTCAAGGATAACCCCATTTGACAACTTCTGGTTGTGGGCACAAACCTTCACTGATGACCTAGATGCTGACATCCCAACTCAGGATTGCTGTATATAAAACTATTGAAAAGGAATTATGGAAATATCAGTGTTGATATATTATTACCACCCAGAAGTTAGTAACTTCCAAAAATTATTCATATGTTTAAAAATATAATTTCTCATGAGTCATCAGTAGGGTGTAGGAAGATGGTATGTGATGCAGAAGGGAGCTTTATTTTGTGCATGGGATAGCAACAGCAATAGCACTTAGTTATATGCTGCTTCATAGCTCTCTAAGCAATTTACAGAAATAGTATAATGCCCTTGAAAATCTGGGTCAACATTTTACCAGCCTTAGAAGGATGAGTCAACCTTGGGCCAGTCAGGATTGAAATGCAGTCTGTGGGCAGAGTTAGTCTGCAATATTGCATTCTACTACTCTCTTTCTTTTCCATCCATTGACATGCCAGATGGGATAATTGTTATTGTTAATGGCCGGAAACTAATTAAGAGTTAGAATTAACCTAGAATTAAGGAGAAATTTCCCAACAGTTAGAAAAATGAACCAGTAGAATAACTTGCCTCCAGAAGTTGTCGTTATCCCAACATTGGAGGTTTTTAAGAAGAGATTGGACAACCATTTGTCTGGAATGGTATAGGGTTTCCTGCTTGAGCAGGGGATTGGACTAAAAGGTCCCTTCCAACTCTGTTATTTTGTTAGTTGAATAATGACCTTCTAGAAGACTGCTAACCTATATTCACTCAAACAATTTTCTGTCTCAGCCAAATACTTGGAGTCACCCAACCCTGTCTCCTTGCATGTTACAGACAATGATTGGGTGACATGGGAGGGAGGGGAAATGAAACCAGGAGATCCACTGATTATTGTCATGAAATTGGGCTATGTTAAAAATGTAAGCACGGCACTAAACGTTCCACTCTAGAGGCAATTCAATTTATGTTGACAGACTTTCCTGCCAACTCAAGGACAAAACAAATGCATATTAATTTACCCATGAGAATTTGCCCTTAGTCTCTACTTTAGGTCAGTAGGACATTGACAGGCATTGACAGGCATTGAATGATGTGTAATCTGTTAGCAGTTTGACAGCTGTGAACAAATGAAAAGATGACAACAAGTAGCTCACTGGTTCACTAAAATGCATTGCTTGGCACTTCTTTGGTGTAACTCACAAAATTCCTTTATAGATAAAAATATTCTTCCTTCTTATAATTTATTTGATAATTCAGCTGCAAAAGGTCATGTGCAGTCTCTACATTCATTATATCAAGGAGGGAATCTGACAGGGATGCAATTTAGCACCATCTCTATTTACCGATTACATCATTGTTCCCCCACCCCGATGAACTAGCTCTCTCTCATCAGCCACCAAAACTGACATAGAAAGATATCATAATTCTCTTTTATGCAGAAAATGCTTTCCGCATTTCTATCAGCCTAAAAAAACAAAGAATGTTGTGTGATGGCTGAATATTGCAATAAAGAAGCATTGGTTGTTATTGTTATTATTATTATATAATAAAATCCATATACATCTTTTGCTTCATTGGAGAGGGTTCACAAAACTTTTAGGATCATATTTCAAGTCCCACATTGCCTCTCCAGTGTGATTCTAGGTCACAAGTCTGGCATCAGTAAAAATTCTGTACCTTGATACCTCTGCCTACTGAATTAAACTGCTTTTCTTCCCAGTAGATCAAATTCCCTGGGTCCTTTTTGATAATCATGTTTCAATTTGGACCAAGACAATACAATCAGAAACTTTTGGCAATTACTTTAATTCAAGTGCACATCCTAGGGCATAACTGTGTGGTAGACACAATCAAACAATTCCTTAAAGACATTGATATTCAGTCAGATCTGATGTGGTGTCCTAAAGGTATTTTGAATTAGCTCTCATGCCACTTCCA
>JAPKID020004595.1:0-11586 GCA_026931265.2 Tropidonophis doriae | reverse complement strand
AAGAAGTCTCTCTAATATACAAGTGCTAGAAAGAGATATGGTCTTGGGTGTGAAAGTCAGCCACTTTGATGGGTAGGAAACTAAATGAAGTATCTGACTGAAAACAGTTGTTTGTAATGTTGGTTGCTGCGTTAGACTCTCCGTTGTGAGCATTTATTGTAAAATATGTTCTTTGGGGGAGGGAGGAATCTACTTGACAAAAGAGAGCTTGCTGAACTTCTTACCTGACTGTGGAATTGTATTTTCTTCCAGCAAACAGGGAAAATAATTCAGAGAAGGCCTAAATGTAAGAGAAGAAAAACAAAACCTTTAGTGATCTCTGCATCTGTCCATGTTGCTCAGTTTTTGAAGCGGGCATTAACAGAGAGAAAAAGAAAAGAAAAGATGAGTGAATTTTCAGATGCTGCATATGAAGGTCTAACCCCTTTCTCGCAGCACCAAGCCTGATGCTGAACAGTCAAAGCTGTTTCCAGGGATTACGCTGTGCATGCTTGTCTTCTTAGTAACAACCCATTTCCTCGGTCAAGAGACTCTTAACTGACTGCTTTAAAGAGAGAACAGGTAAGCAAACATGAGAAGTATTTTTTTTCTCTGAAGAAATAATATCTTGCAGAGCTTGGGGCAAGCAGTTAACGTTACTAATCAGAAGAGCTCTCTTGTCAGTTATGATTTATTGCCTGGTTATTTTTCAAACACTTGCTTAAAGGTATGCTGATGAACTTTGAATAGCCGTTCCGATAGGAAAGGTATTGATGATTAAATAATATGTAGATGTAAAAGGTAACGGCCATCAGGCACGTGGAGGGGGAGGAGATTGGTGCATCTCTTCAGTGCTCAGGTTTAAAATTACCAAGTAATGCAAGTCGGTGATGCTCTGACTTTGAATAACTGAAGGACAATTGTTCTCTCTCTGTAGGATAAGGACAGCAATGTACCAAACAAAAACTAGATGGGATAATATTTAGGTAGCTGATCAAAAGGTAAATGTTGGCGTTTGTGTGTGTGTATGTGAGTGCTTGCGTGAGTGAATGTGTATGTGTGTGTTGTGTGCATGTGTGTTGTGTAGCTGATTAATGCAGTAACTGCGTAAGTCTTGACTTTGCTGTGTTATGTCTGTTATATTAGCAGTTATATTTGGAGTGCTGCTGCTGTTGCTGTTGCTCCTTCTCTTACCTAAAAGGCCTGAAGGTCATAATCACCTGACTTGTTCCTTGTCCAGAAGCTTTGTTGATTGGGACCATAGGCTAATTCAGATGTTTATTTGTTTAAACAACCTCTATCTTTCTACGAAACTGGTCACGTATGTTTTTGAATGAGGGTTTTTTTCCCTGTGTCACATTTGTACAGTACAAGCTTTCAAAGATCTGCCCATTAGTGAAATACACCGTAACCTAATTTTGACACATAGCAATTCCAGGGACACCATTTCAGATACAGTTGTTAAGCAGAGACGAGTGCAAATTAGAGCATATTTCCACAGACTGCTTTTTAATTTGTCCTATTAAAATACAAGTCCCCACAAGGGCATTATGCAGTTCTATTCTGCATCACAACTCCAGCTGTCAGCACCAATGAATTGTACTGTAGAGCCTCCAGCTGTCAAGAAAAATAATCGTGGTTAAATTAATTTAGTTTAAAAAGGAAGCTTAAATAGTTTTTAAAAGAAAATAGAAAATAGCAAGCAAACATTGGAACAACTGATAAAAACCAAATGTGTAAAATAACACAACATATTTGTTAGGTCTTTTTTCCAATAAAGTCTAGCAAATTTTCCTAGTTATTCTGATTTTCAGATACTGTGCCTGCTTGAATGTATAATAATGGTTTAGTAACACATTGTATATTGACTTTATGTGTTTATAATGGCCACTTTATTTAATAAAGGAAGTTATCAGAAAGAGATTGTTTTGAGCAGGATAGCAGAGGGGAAGGAGTTGCTGCATTTTCCTCTACCAAGACTTTTCCTCTGCATCTTTGCACTGTCCCCCCATGGAAGTGCATCGGCAAAAAGAAGTAACGCTATGACATCAATTTGCATAAAATTATCATATGCTAACTTAAATATACTATGCACATTTATAATTTAATTTAAATATTATTTATTTAAATATTTTTGATATGTATTTATTTATTGCTTATCTATCATGTTTTTCCTCTTAAAAGTGTTAGTCAGCACATGCCGAGGTCTCCTTATAATAAGCTTGTAAATAGGTCTTTGACAAAGTGACTGGTCCAAAGTCACTAAGTGAGCTCAATGAATAGTCACAGTATTTATTTATGACAATAAATCAGCATTAAAAAAAGCACAGATACATTAATAATACACAGCTTGATTATGTTTGCATTAATCTAATGAATGTTTTGCTTTATTCAGTTAATAAGTTATTTTATATCAGAATGAAACAGCTTGACATAAATTCTTCTTTGTCCTGGGATGGCGAGGGCAAACGATTATAGAGATATGTTAAAAAGGTGCAGTGTAACAAAACGTGTTGCATTATTTCAGGCTTCCCAGATTCACATGGGGAAGAATGCTCGGCCTGGGAAATTTTTGTTAAAAAATACAGATAGCTTTATGCCACTCAGTGGTTGAGTGGAGACTTGTATTTGGATTCCCCCAGTTTAAATTCAACATAACTATTATGCTCAGTTAAGATGCTGGGCATGGAACAGTAGAAACAATACGAATTAAGAACAGTAGAAACTATACGAATTAAGTGAACTATAAGTCTGTCCTGTGTCCTGCCAAAGTGCAAAGTCCTGATGGGCAACTAAACAACCACTGCTTTCCTTCTTACAGTTCTTTTACTTAGAATAGGGGTCCCCAACCTCCAGTTCATGGACTGGCACTGTGCCATGGAATGCCAGAAACCAGGCTGCGCAAACAAATGAAATCCCATCTGCAGCACATGAAACCACGCCCCCTCCAGTCCATGGAAAAATCTCTCTCCTTGGAAGTGGTTCCGGGGAGCCAAAAGATTGGAGACCATTGACTTAGAGGATACTTTCAGCTAGTGAACTGAGGCCTCTTTAATGTAATGTAATTGCCACTTGTAAAATAGGAGTCATGGCAGTTAGATCTCTAATCTACTTTTGCTTGACAAGTGGTGGTCATATAAATAAATTAGTCAAATCAGTGTGTGTGTGTGTGTGTGAGTGTGTGTGTGTTTGTGTGTTCTTCAAAGCCTTATTTCCCAGCTATTTCCTACCATGGTGAACAAATTCTAGATGTCTACCCAAAAATAAAATATGAATGTATTAAGCAGATTGCTTATTAAGCAGAGTGAGTATTAAGTAAGTATTTGCTGTGTATCTTTGATATGATAAATGGGCTCTGCATTTAACATTGAAAATTTTAATTAGAGATTTTATAAATTGGGTTTTAGCACGGGATTAATGATTTAATAGCTTTTTAATTTAGGTACTTTTATGTATGTTTTGGTTTTAATAGCCTGTGCGCCACCCTGGGTCCTTTTTTAGGAGAAGGGCAGGGTATAAATTGTAAATAAAATAAAATAAATAAATAAATATCTCAAATAAACCACACTAGGAAAGAACAGTGCATAACTTCACTGGAAAAATATTTGAGGTAGCCCAGGTTGAGGAAAGAGAAGAATGGGAAGGTTTTATCTAGAAGTTCATTACTTACTTTTTATCTCTATCCTGAAATTTGATTTAGAGCAATAATTGAAAACGTCAATCACTTTACTCTTAAGAGATTTCTCCCAGGTATCTAGATTTATACTAAACTTTTTTAAATACAAAAGGATTGATTTAGTTAATACTTTTTATTTTAAAGAAATTTCTAAATTGTCATCACTGATGCTGTAAGAATAATACGAAGCAAAAGCAACGAAAAAGCCAATTAATTCATACACAAAACGAATGGTAGTCAGAAAATAATTTGAATTTGCTATTTTGATTGCTTTTTTGTATAGTTTACAGAATTTTCCATAAGGTATTCCTGCTGCAATTTCACAATTCGGTGAAATCTGTACTTAATCACTCAAAACAGTTACGACATTAAAAAAATAAGGCCATCAGATAAAATTGTTTTAAAATTGTAAAATGCTCACTTTGACTTGAAAGAATAATATAAATTGAATAAATAGATGATGTGCAAAACTGATATTCTCCATATTATGTGAGCAGGTCAGTAACACAACATAATGGTCCTCATAGTTCTTTTTTTTTCTTATTTACATTTGTTAAGTGATAAGGACACCCTACTAAAGTAATGCTACTATGAAAAACATAACATTGAAAATACATTTTGAAAAAGTAAAATACCACTATCTTAGATAATTTATTAATTTTAAATTTTAATACCTTGGCAAACTTTGTATTATACATTTCATATACTGTTTCCTCTTTATTCACTTCCATATATTTTCTGATAGAAATGAGATGCTATGTAAGACCAAAATTTATCTATCTCTTATCATTTCTTTAATGGATAGTGTGATATACCTGAACTAGGAAATTTTAGGCTTGCCTCTCTGCTCATTCATACATTCCAAGTCAACTAAAACCTTCCTTCCTACTTTCATCACTTCATCATTTACCCATTTTTCTTGTTGTGAAAGAAATATTCCCATGTGAGTTTCCCTGAACTTTCTCTAGAAGAGCATGGAACAAATATAATGGTATTTGAAAGAAAGACATTTAAAAACAAGTTCATGTTATGTGTAATTCAGCTATTATTGTGCAGGTGTCATTTTCTTTAAGAGCAAGAGATGCAGCAACGTAGAAGAATATGCATAAAAGCCCCCCTCCCCCATCAATATTGAGAATTGGAAACATTAACATACTAGAGTCATTGACACAAATATAATCAATCATGAGAATAGTAAATGAGTTACTAATTGAACAATTTCCCGAACATTTAATAAGAAAATATAAATGACATTAGCATCTGAAACTATGCTCTTTGATAATTCTATACATTAAAAAAATATGTGCCATCAAGTTAGAGTTGAGTTTTAGAGACCTCATAAATTTTGAGCATAGCATACAAGAGGCCAAATTTTACAATATTCTCTTTCCAAATGAAATCAGAAAAAATCTTTTGGAGCTATCATTAATCAACCTACTCAGCCTCAACATTTGATATCAGTACCTTCAGTACAGTATTGATTTAACAGGAAAAATTTCACCAAGCTGAAAGGGAACTTCAAGGGAACTTGAAATAACAGAGATAACCACTCATTTGCATATCAACCCTGCTTGAATATCACACAGTAGAAGTTCATCATATAAAATGCATAAAAGCATTTTATAAATTTTTGTAGTTGAAGCATTTTAGTACGACCCTAAAGATCATACAAAATGTCTGGTCCAAACTTTGGCAGCTTAGAAAGGATAAACACTAGCCGCTCTTCCTCAGAATAGCAGCATTTTTGCAGAATAAGTGTTTCAGTGCAAAAAGGAAATAAGACAATTCTAGCTTTTTCTGGATAGTCAACAGATTCTTGGAGCAGCCATTAGTGAATCTGTTTTTCCCAGCTGAAACCTGATTTGTGAGAAACACAACAGATTTTAAAGGGACACAAGTAACCAAATTACTGATTATTAATTAATTGTTAAATAATTAAGGTTATTATGACATTTATAACACATGGATTTTATTCCTCTTCTTTTTTGCTTTATAATCATGATTTTGAAAATTGTCAATATGAGACGAGTATTTTTTAAAAAAAAAACCATAGGCAATTTTTTTTAGAAGAACACAGCCAATTCTTATGTGGGAAATTACTCTGTACTGAGCCATAATATTAGTTCACATAGTTTAATAATGTACATTAATTGGCAGTAGCCTTCCAATATTTTATGTACATCTTAACTGTACTATCAAGAACCATACAAATTATATCTCCTACCATTCTCTTTAATCATCAGTTTGGTTGTGCCACAAAATGTCAGTCCATAATATTGTTGAATGTTTTTTGGCTTAGCATGATGTGTAAATTTAACCATTCTGGTATAGTGTCATATACAAACTAGGCTACCATGATTTTCTCAACAAAACCTTGGCTTGATTTTATGCATCAATACAGTTATTATACAATAATATATTCAACAAACAATCAAACAATTGTACTAGCCAAGTGTATGTAATTCTTCAGTATATACCTGATCATTTCAGATTTTAAGACAAATATGTAAAATGTGTTCAAATGTGATTTTCTGAATTGTGTTGATGCTTTTCCCCTTTCTCTTTAATAGATAGCATCAGTTTTGTACATAACTTCTTTATTACTGTGCCAAGGAATGTAGTATCATAGAAGATTTATTTTATAGGAATTGTTGCCACAAAAAAGCCAGACATGGCAAGGGTAAGTATGTATATCGTTGTTTAATAAATTGGTATGCCTGGTATAGATTAAGTAACTTTAGAGTTTTCATGCTTTAAGAATGGTACAAATTTGGATAAATAGTCTAGCTCCTGTTGACTGTTAGGGTTCTAAATTTTTTTTGGATAAAGAAATCTGATTTATTAAATCATTTCTTAATCCAAAAAATAAATTCTCAGGATTATTAGTGTAGTTATCTTTAATTAGGTATTTTTGACAGTGTGTTCTTTTATTTTGAAAATTTAAGATACTGTTGAATTGAATAATTTAGATAATCAATAAACCATAGACCATGACTTGCTTCTCTTTTAGTGGATTAAGTCGTCTACCCTGTTTCAGTTTAACAAACTTTAAAACCTACTATTTCCATTTCATAATAGGGATATGACTGAGAGTCTCTTCTTCATTGAAACAGTTTACTATGTTCTGTCTACAGAATAATTTTCTAATTCTGAGAATAGGTTTAATTCCATCAATGTTTTTATTGTTATTCTTCCATTGCCATTTTGAAGCAAAAGGAAGAGATACTCAGGGCATAAATTGCTGTTGATCATAGTTGCGATTTGAAACTCACAACTATGTGAATTTCAAGAGTTCAACCTTGAACTTTTTAATAAAATACATTTCACCTGTCTGCACATGTTATACAGGATGGGATTTCATTATTATCAGAGGTACATAATGTAAAAGCTTTCAAGTTTTTATGTTGCATCCAGTGTTAAAATGTGTGTTTATTTCCATGAACTGAATTTGTCACAGTTGTATTGAATTGGAGAAAATTGTATTTGATCTCTATGCATGACACAGATTTTCAATGACTTGCAATGACTTGGAAAGAAAAGGTACAGAAGTATTGAACAGCGAGGAATAACTACTGTACACTAGCCTTGGTCTTTTCCCAAAAGACAATTCTTACTCTCCATTGTCTCACTTCTGATAAAACTTACAGTACGAACCTCAGAGCTGGCAAAGCACAAACAGGATCTCAGAGCCCCAAGAGAGATGTTACTTCAGCAACAGTCTGGCTCAAGCTGAGAGTGCAGAGAAAAGCTTTCGTGAGCTTTCAGTCAGTCTAATTCAGGCAAATTCCCAGAGGGACTTCCTCTTCTAAGTAATCATACAAAGGAAGCCTAGGTAACAGGGAACTGGACGCTCTGTTGAAGACACCAAAGGGGCAGTTCTGGAGGATTTAGATATCCAGGCTGAGGCCATAATGGTTACAGCAGCTCAAGGTTTCATGGCATTTATGACGAAGAATTCCAGCCTTTAATGCTCAAAAGATATAGCTGGCCACACACTAGATTTGGTTTTCTTTATTAGGCAGTACTGTAGTATGATCTGGAGATGAAGAATTTTATATATATTATTTGTCATGGCCACACTACATTTTGCTGAAATTTAGATTTATAGTTATCCATAGTTGTACAGGATCTACAAGTGTAGGATCTTTAAACTCCAAAGAGTTCCATGAGACTATGGGCATAGTAGTAGTAGTATGGGTGTGCTTGCTTCTATTGAAGAATTACTGCACGTTTGCCAAAACAAATCGAGGGAAACCTGAAAAAAGGAACATAGGCTTTAGAAAAAGACATTTGAAGACAGACATTCCAGTTATGATCTGCCAACTTGAACATAACATTTCCAAGAATTCAAGGTTTTATTACTCTAAAAACATACCTTGTTTCTCCGAAAATAAGATAGGGTCTTATTTTCTTTTGACCTCCCCAAATAAGTGCTTGACCTTATTTTTGGGGAGGTCTTGTTATTTTTGAGGTGCAGGAAGCACAACACATGGCTGCTGCTGTGTTGCAGTATTTTCAGGGAGGGCTTATTTTAGCTCATGGACTCCAAAGCCCAATTGGCCTCATTACCCAGGGAGGTCTTATTTTCAGGAAAACAGGGTAGTTACAGTATTAGTTAGGGAGAACAAGATCATGAGACTCTGCTACTTTTCATTTGCTTTCCTTTTTTAAAAATCGCAACAGGTGATTTACTGTTGTATGTATGTATTCAATCAAATGTATTTGATTGGATACATTTGTATTTTGCCTTGCAGCTATGCTTGAATTCTGATAAACACTTGTTAGAAAAATAGAACAAGAGTTTGAGACTGAAAGGATATCCTTACCTGTTACTTCCCATATATTTTAAGGTGCAAAGAAAAACATAGGATATGATGAAATAGTTTAAATATGTCTCATCCATATAAAGATTTCCTAATTTATTGTAAGCTTCCTGTACTTGAACTCTCAGACTCCTTATCCATTCACTGAATATGTGAATTATATATGGTTAGAGAAACACGGATCATGTGGTTGTTTTTCCATTTCTCTTGTCAAATGTACGGTGTGTAATGTAGAATGTGAAATGTTGCCATTTAAAACCAAGGATGGAAAATGGGTTTTATTAAATTTCAACTCCCAGCAACCCTGGTTAGCATGGCTGATAATGAAGGATGCTTGGTACTGATACAGTCATAATAAGAGAGCTAGAAATCCCATCCTTCTGTTTTAAATGGCTTGGTAATGTGATATGTCAAAGAATATATGTTATTTACTTCTGCTACTAGATAAGGTGCTCAAGTTTTATGTTCTCTATTGGAAACATGTCACTGGATGTCTCTAAAATTTCTCAGTTTAGTTGAAAGTCTTTACAAAAGGACTTTCTTTGATTGATGATCAGGGAAGTTTGCAACCCACATATTAGCAGAATGAATGGTCTGCACAATTTAACACCTTTGTGTGAATTCACCATTCCCTGATTTTTCTCTCTCTCTTATGTTTAAAAGATGTAAATCTCTTTGTTCATAAAGACTATTTTCTCTCTAGTGATTTATATTATCTCATAGCCAACTATCGCTATAGTGATATAAAACCTGCCTTAAATTAATAAATATTAAATAATTATTAAATTATTAATAATGCTATAACATGCTAGTAAAGAGGTGACCTGCACCATAATTGTTTAATGTGCTTCAAACTGCTGCTGATCTATTAAATAGCAAATGCCACCTTTAAAAAGAATAACTTCCAAATATGCATTATACTAAGACAGTGACTCTGTCAGCTAATGGGAATCATTCCAATGTAATTATATTTTTCTCCTGTCCAAATCTGTTACAGAATTGCTCTGGTTGCAAAGAAAAGAGACCTGCACACAGTTTGTGTACTAACTGCAACAAGTGGCTTTGTAGCTTATGTACAGAAGAACACAGCCACAACAAAGAAGCGGGAGGGGAACATTTTTTGCCAGTCTCCTTGAAAGGATGTTCAGGTAGAAATGGAACCTGCTGATGGTTTTTTCCCGTTCTTATGCTGAACAATATATCTCTGCTTATAGGACCTGTGCGAGTGTAGAAACAATGCCTTAGCTAATGTGATGCAGTTCTCAACAGAATTCAGTGATCTCCCAGAAAACCCCCACAGAAAAACCTTTCACCATGGAATTAGTCTCTGGTGCCCAAAAGGTTAGGGACTGCTGATCTAGAACGTCTATCCTTCCTGAAAATTGCTGAAAAAGGCAATCAGCAAAGAGAAACTGAAGAAGGTTCTAAAATTCTGTGGACTCACTTAAACGCATATTCTTTCTCTAATTTTGTTATTTTGCTTTTGTAGTTCTTTTCAGAGGAAGGACATAGTGTATTTTAAAGGCACTGTACATAGTCACATTCTGCTCTTTTCTCTATGAGATTTTCAGTTCTAAATTGAAATAGTGGAGCATAAAAAATTATTAAATTTTTCATGTGAAGGATTTGGATGATTTACATATGAGCGTGGAATTTGATGGATATAAAAATACATGACTGCTGATAATCTGAGATTGATTGTGTTAACTTTCAGAATTTACTATATAAGACCACTTAATAATCAGACATTTATACCAATATTTCTCTAAAAATCATCTTCAACATGTATTATATCTGCATTTTTCTCCCTAGAATTTTTCCTGCAAATGCAGGGACCATTTTGTTCGGTTCAACTGACTGCCAGTCCATGGACTGACAGAGGAATTGACTGACCAGTTTGTCGCCCGTGCCTGATATTGAGGCAATTGCAATGTTCTTATTTTATAGCAATGTTTTATTTTTCAGGAGTGGAAGGGGAAGGCAATGAATGTCCCTTGTTTTGTCCGATACATAGCCAAGAGAGGCTTAAGCTGTTTTGTGAGACTTGTGACGTCCTTACCTGTCGCTGCTGCCTCCTGACAGAGCACAAGGATCACAGGTAGAAAATCAAAATTGCCATGTTGACTCATCCAAAGGTGGCTTGGTACAATAAGATACAAGATCCCTTCACTTTTTAAGACTTAGGCAGAAAAGGGAATTGGAGCAGGTATAGGTTTTCAAGCAAGCTACACCTGCTGGAGGTCCTCCCTCCTTTCAGTTTTCAACAGCCACGTGCCCACTCCTATTTCTGGTTACACCAAGGAAGCTTCTCTGACCCACTATACATCAGTGCTGTAAGGCCAATGAGAATGTATTTGAGGCCCTGCTCATTGTAAGCAGGACTAGAGTGAAAAACACATAGGTCTTTATTTTGTTTATGTATTTATTTATTAAATTTCTAATAAATAAATACATAAATCTCTGTAACAGCAACTCTGAGCAGCTTGCAGCATATAGCTCTCCTTTTTGTTGTTGCTGCTTTCCACCTATTTTTTCTTGTCATCCTTTGCTATTTCTTTTTATTGTTTTTCTAATTCTGGGCCATGGAGAGAGAGGTTTTGTCCATTTTCATTTTTGTGCCTTGACTCCTGATGCTTGCCTGGCATAGTTCTTGCAGCAAAAATTCTTGGCAGTGTTTTTAGAAGTGATTTGCAATTCTCTTCTCTCTCTTAGTATTGAGAGAGAGTGATTGTCTCAAAGTCACTTAGATAACTTTGTGTTTAATATTAGATTAGATTAGCAGTTTTTAATCCAGTTATTTTGACCAGTACACAAAAATGGCTCTTGTGGATATCCCCAAGGTGCCTTTTTATCCAGGTCATGCTTATGACTTTGGGACAACCATGATCTAGATAACCGAGAATCTCCATAGACTCTCATTGATATAAAACAGATCTGAAATAATCACTGGAGGGGCTCCTCCTTCATACCAGAACCGTGGTTAGAATGCAGTGTTGCAGGCTAACTTACTCCTCACTGTCAGGAGTTCGATTTTTTTTTTTTTTCAGAAAAGTTTTATTGGTTTTTCAATTTTTCTAGGAAAAGGGTATAGGGTACACAAAGAAATTT
>JAPKID020004594.1:0-11587 GCA_026931265.2 Tropidonophis doriae | reverse complement strand
TGCTCTCTCACTCTCGGCCTCCTCCTCTAGAGCAGACTCATAGGACTCCTCACTAGAGGAGTCCATCAGCAGCTCATGCGGAGCCAGCTGGGCCACAACAGACAGGTTAGCAATCCAATTGATTACTGTATTATTCTTTCCTTCTCCCAGTTGCTTTGGTGAAATGAAACGACTTTATTCCTCATTTTTGAGAATGCTTGTAAAATGTTACAACAGGAAATGAAGTTTATAATCTTCCCTGAAGTCCTTCCTTGTCTCCCTGTGTTGAATAAATTTAGGAAAATTTTCCTCCACACCTGTCTTTGGCCTTATCCAGATATAGCAACTAATGGAACCTGATATCATTTTGGCATCCTACCTATAAGGATTTTTTCCTTACTTCAGTATATCCCATTAAAAAGGTAACCGCATTTGATAATTTTCAATATTGAACTGATTAGAGAGTAAGTGTAAAGCAGAGGTCTCATTCTCGTGGCCCACGGGCCAATTGCGGCCCACAGGATGGTATCTTGTGGCCCCCACTGTGATATGAAATTATAATATTAGTGATATGAAAGTATAATATCCAATATAATGGAATCCCTTACGTGGCCCAGCCTCACCCAGACTCTGCCTCCAGTGGCCCACAGGTAAATTGAGTTTGAAACCCCTGGTGTAATGTGTGGATTATTACAGCAAAATATTTATACAATCTGAACAGAAACCAGAGAACTGCTCCAGTGGTGGTATTCAGCAGATTCTGACCAGTTCTGGAGAACCAGTAGTGGAAATTTTGAGTAGTTCAGAGAACTGGGAAATACCACCTCTGACTGGCCCCACCCCATCTATTCTCTGCCCCCAAAGTCCCAGCTGATTGGGAGGAAATGGGGATTCTGCAGGAACCTTCCCTTGGAGTGGAGAGGGAATGGGGGTTTTGCATTATCCTTCTCTGCCACACCCACCAAGCCACGCCCGCAGAACCAGTAGTTTAAAAAATGAATTTCACCACTGACCAGCACCCTGACATATCTTTCTGGGTTGTCCAATTTTATAATCTCATTTGTTGTATCTGTTCTATTTATAGTTGAAAATTAGCATATTTTTTATTACTATTGATATTTCTACTACAGTCACTACAAGTGATATGTTCTATATACTTTTACTTATTTTGTTTAAAATGTTATTAATAATTATATGTCTCTGTATCATACTGTTGTGTTTTATGCCCCCAAAGCCATAATAGTTTGATTTAATTTGGATTAGAATACAGAGCTAAAATTGGAAAAATATGTAGTGTGATTTTTTTTGGGGGGGGGGGTGAATTCACTACATGGCTTTACCCAAATATTTCAAGGATACACGGGATAGTAATTCTTCAAATTGCAAGGTTTTACAAGGGGCTTATAGAAGCCATAAGGTATCAATTTATTTAAACAACTATCATAGTAGAAAATGGAAGTCTCTAGAAATTGCTATTCCAGCCATTCTTGACAAATGAATTATATAAAGAAAAATGTGTAACAGTTGAATTGCTTAAGCCCTAGTAAATATAAGCAAGACGTAAAAAATAATGACCTTCTGCAAGCCAAGTCTTGTCTACATACCGTAATTCTGTCTTTTTTTCATCATATGCTCCTCTACTCCCCAAAATTATGCAATTATTAGGTTCTGTTGGTTACTTAAATACATGTCCCTTTCAATAGGTAAGGATGCAGAGTTTAGATGAAAAATAATTTACTTCATTCCTAACCGCTACATTTCTGGTCCCTTAAGAACTTTTGTCAGCTATTCTAGAAGTTGCCTCAGGTTTTCTGAATATCAAGATCACATTACAGTAACACTTTAAATCAATATGGTTCCCTTCTTAGTATAGATAGGGTTTCCCCCCCCCCCTGTTCAGGACCATTGCGGGGGGTGGGGGGTGGAATAAATAAAAAAGAACAAATAAATATTCTTGAACTAGTTTTCTCTGTTATTTCACTCAGAAAATTGTAAGAGATTTGCCTTGAGTAAAATAACAGAAATATATCATTTCTTAATAAGGAAACAGGTTACATTTCTTGTCTCTTGGCTCAATATCTTACAACCTTACAAAATTCTGTATGTACAGTTTCTAGTAATGCAATGGAGCCTACTTTTGATTTGGTGCAACAGAGTTCTATAAAAGCTTTTGATAACCTAACATGTTGAGAATTCAGTTTTATTTACTTATTCAACTTATCTTGTGTGATCCCATCCAGTACTCAAAGGGAGAACTGGAGAAAACTGCACACTTACAATTCTGGCAAAGATCATAAACAGGTGTGTGTCTAATTGATTTCTGATAGCTTGGTTACACTCTAGAAATACCCAGGACATCATGAATAGGCAATTTGTACAAAACAACTATCAGACTTCAAAAATGTTGATTTCATTTGGAGCTTACTTTCTATAAAATGTGGGATAAAAGCTCATGAAAAATGATTGAAATGAAAGCAAGAAGAAAAAAAAAGTTTTAAAAAGAAGGCTGCATACAAATATCCAAGAAGTCCCCAAATGACCTCCAATCATTCTTTCTACTGTGAATAAAAACTCAAGAGGTAATAAGTAACTAACTGTGCTAGTCAACCTATTTATTGTGTTACCTTCTTTTATTTTCCATTGGTAATTAATTCCTTCCTACAGATTTGACTTCATGGTTTTATTAGTGAATTTCTAATTAAAGCTTTCCTCATGGGCACTACTAATAAGTGTTAAGTTGTCTTTGGCACAACTTAACAAAGTTTATTAAATTCTGGTAATTTATGTCTTGGGGTAGAAAGAGCCAAAATAGCTTTTTTTTATTTTGTTTTGTTTTTCTAGGAGTAGACAAAAGAGAGAATTTAGGAGTATGGATTACTCATCTGGGCATAGTAGGAAGGTACCATGAGGCTCAGCTTGAATGATGACAGTCTTTCATGATTATCCATTACTACAGAACTCGTGGAAGAAAGAATATGCCAAGGAAATTTATTCCCTATTGTACCAAATTGTGGTGGAATTTCCAAATTCAATCTAAGTGGGGGAAAAGGCAGTTTTTTCTGAAGCTACGTCTTAGAGCAAGTCCAAATATTTTGTCCTCCCTTAGACAAAAGTTGCCAAACTTTATTTTTACTTTTAAGAATAAATTAGATATTGTTCATACTTATCAAATTTTAATGAAGCTTTTGCTTTAGAAACTTTAATTCCTTTTTGGCCATTTTAGAAAGTTATATATACAAAAGTTTAAAGATTATTGTTAATAATATTATGAAAATGGTAAAAATAATTGTGCATTCTTTCCTAAATATTTATGTCAGCTCTTCTAACTATTAGCTGGAAAGTATCCATAACATTGGTTTTTGTACATGTTAAGATACTACTTCACACTCAATGTATGCAGGATGTAAAAAACTGGAAAAGTAGCATCTTTTCATTAATTCTTAAAACATGAATAATACATATTTTCTTCATATCTGATCAAAATCATCGATGCTTATTTAAGTATACATCTTTGTGCCAGTACTACCCATTAAAGAAGCAATGGCAATGATTAACTATAAAAATGATAATAATAAGAAGAATGTAGTATATTATTAACAAGCGAGCAATCAAATCCCTTTTGGTATCATTAGAATTACTATAAAACTTTTTACAAATAAAAACTGCTTGAAATTTCTTTTTTTTTCAAGTAATTTTATTAGATTATAATTATTACAATAAAAAACAATATAAATAGATAAAAAAGAAAAAAGTAGAAAGGGAAAGGAATAAACAAGGCAAATAATTTAAAAAAGAAAAAGAAAAAAACATATAAAAGGTGACTTCCAACCTTCTTTACAGATACAATTTTAGTAACTCTTCACCTCCTCTTAAATTACAATATCTTCTTATATCCCATGTCTTATCAATAAACACATTCAAAACACATCGTTTTAGTCCCGCAATCGTTCATCATATGTTTTAGCTTCCAGTCCCCTAATCATCTTTGTTGCTCTTCTCTGCACTCTTTCCACACTTATTCAGCAACTTCTTTGTTAACTGATGCATCCTGAAAACATTTAATCCATGCTATACAAGAAGCAATTAATAAAATATTGATCAATCCTTAGCTACTATAAAATAACACTTAAAAATTAAAGATACAATAACATTTTATACATGATTAATACCTAGCCTACACCTAAGTTGGGGTTTAAAATGTTTCCTTTAAAGATTTGGACCATAGAGCATTAGAATGTTGCTTGTCCAATTTGCTGCTTCTGGAAAAAGATATATACTTTTCCAATGTCAAGTACAGTACATAAAGTGAATTTATTATCTTACAACTACACTACAAGTCTTGTATGGGCACATATTATTTTCATTGCATGTATCTTGAGTCACTATTAATGGTCTTGTAAAAATCACACACCGAGAAGATAATTTGCCTGTAATCTGTACACATATCATGATGTTTATCTAGCTTGGCAAAGTAATGCTGTAGCCTGAACAACTTAATCTTAGTATTTATAGAGAACCTTCCATTCCTTAAGTTTGCAAGGGGAAGTTTTGTTCTGTCTTTCACAATCCTGTGCAACATCTAAAATAGGTAAGATGCCTGTACATTTCTGGTGAGAGCTGACCCATTTTGTGACATAAGTTTCAAATATGAATGCATCATATGAAACAAAATTCGTGGTATTCAATCATGGGGTATTGAACTTCCAAAGTAAGAATTCTACTAATTAAAATGCAAAGGCATTTGTTTGGAGAAGCTGAAATATTAAGGTTTATGCATCTTACTAAGGTTTATGCATTTGAATGCTTATTGAAAGAAATACAAATGTCTGTGTATAATAACTTACTTCTTCCCACTTAATGACATGCAAGTAAGAGTTCTTTTTGCAGGACAAATGTAAAAGTAAGTAGAATACAGTGCAGTGGAAAAGAGATAGGATCAAGATTTTTTTTTTAAAAAAAAACTATTTTAACCACTATTTTGAATAAAGCATTTTTAATACATTGATGACCATAAGGTCAAGAAAGGAATCCAGGTTATCATCATTTAATGCTTCAGTCCAGATTGATGAAAAGCCTTTGATGTATACTCAGATATTCCCCAGTTCTGTAGTCATCTCATAACAGAACAAACCACATTTACCTATTCTCTAGTAAATATTCAGGAGAAACTTTATCATTGAATATTATGCCTGCTATATTCTGGTAAGCAGCTAAGCTAATAATATTATGAGAGTTAAATGAAAAGTAAAGCCTTCAACATTATAAGTCACTAATTTATTATAGTACTGATGCACTAATAACTTTGGTGTATTATTTGCCATCTGCAATTTCACTTCAGTGAGTGGGAAGTTGCTGTGAGAAATATTATACCTCTATTGAATATAATGACTATGCTATGAATAATTTGCCATGATTGGATTTTTTATTTGCAGGAGTTTCTCTAACTGAAACTTAACACTAAGCCACGGGTTGTTTAGAGTAATGACTGTGGTGGCATGAGTACTGGGCATGGCTGAGCCAAAACATGAAAGAAAAAAAAGCCAACCCAAAACGTTTGAGATTTTTATGTATTTCTCAGAATCCATGCTGGAACTGAGACTTATTCAAGTTCTTTTTCATCTCAGTTGAAGGCCAAATCTCTCTGGACTAACCCATTTAAGTTTGGGAGTCAGGCTTTAAAGCACACAATCATTTATTTAGATTTGTATCTGTCTTTATTTTCTGTGCACTGTAATTTCTTCTGCACATAATTTAAATTTTAAAAAGAATTATGAAAAACGTACTCTATTCTTGGCAGCTTTGTTTTCAGTAAATGATCTTTGTAACGTTGAAGACACCAGTCACTGGGATTTTATTCTCCCCCCCCCCCACCTCATACCTTAACGTAACATTTCTCTTCATAAAAAAGAAATATCCTTGTACAAAGCCTTTGAAAGCAGTGATTTGCAATGCAAATGAGCATAGATAAAGCACTGCTTTAAAATGTTAAAATAGCAGTGGTGTTTGCAAGGCTTCTGATTGTCTCTGTATATATGTGCAAGGACAGGCATTGACTGTACAGGCACTCGCATGCAAAGATAAGTGAGAATAACTTCCCAAGCATGTCAGCCTTGCAAAGAACAAAGCGACTTTAACTATTTGCAAAGTAGGTCTTTTGAAGTTTTTCCCTAGCCTTAATAAATAGAATATTTCATGGAGGTTGAACAACTGCAGAGATAGGGGTATGTGTGTATTGTTTCCATTTCTAATTTTTACCCTTCATTTGATTTGGAAGTTTTTCTCCCCTCCCCCCCTGGATTCAGAACAATTGGGAGGGGGATATTTAGCAATAAATTTGGCAGATGTTGTTCTATTTGACATTTTCTATATTAACTAAATAGCTTCAGTCAATGTTTCTTAGTTAGAAATGTCTAATGGAAAATATCACTTGTTAAAATGTAGCATAAGCAATGTCATAAATATATTTTTTTACAATGTACAAAGACTTGCAATAATTGGGAAGATTAATTTTCACTTGTATTTAATGCCTAAGTATAGTCTTCATTTCATTTTTAAGGTTTTTTTTCATCGTTTCTTTGTTATTGTTTTTGATTTGCATTGGCTGCACTTTCATTAAACATTATATGATAAACAATCAGCAAAAGCTAAGTTTTAACCATTCAGAAAATTGATCTGAAAAATTAGAGGAATGGTAAGTATATATTGAACCCTGGTAAATAAAGCCTCTTTCCGAATTTTTTACTGAAAAAGCTAATTATTATAAGTCTTAACTCAGCATTTCAAGATAGAACTTTTTTAAGGCACTGTGCTATAAACTGGGAGACCAAGAGTTCTAGTCCCACTGCAGGCACCAAAACCAATCTAAAGCAATCAATAGGTCACAGCGTCAGGAAGAAGGAAATGGCAAACCAGTTCCAACATCTTGCCAAGAAAACTGCAGGGATTAGTCCAGGCAGTTGCAAAGAGTCAAGATTGTTTTGAAGGCACTATCAAAGCAAAACAAAACAGTGCAAAAACCAATTGTAATATCCATTAGTTAGATAACCCAGAGACAAAAGGATCTTTTAATTGTATTAGCTATGAGTTAATACAAACGTGTCTTACCATACAATGTACAGCTTAGATTTTCAAAAATCAACAGATTAGTAGTAGATGTTCTTTGTGATTTGGAGGTAGCCCAAAGAGAATGATTTCAAAAGTGTACAGCAAAGTGGAAGATACAAAATGAATGATGCATAGCAAAGTACAGAGAAATTAAAACTAGATATCTGTGAAATCAACCATGAAGGAATATATTTTGCAAGTTTCCATTCAACAGCTAGAATTTTATACCTTACACTCTAGATATGTTAAAGAAGTCAGCATTTTCTCAATATGAGAGCTGTAGTCTAACTGATCTAAAACAAATACTCCCCCTTCCCCTGACTTAGAGTCAGTCTTCACTTCTGATGATAGCCTGAACAAATCCCTGTAGTTTTCTTGGCAAGACTTCAAAGTAGTTTGCCACTGGCTACTTATTAGGACTGAGAGAGAGTGATTGGGTAAGAACATCCAAGGTCACCTAGCTGACTTTATGCCTAAAGTGGGACTAAAACTCAGACTCCTGGTTTCTAGCCTAGTGTTTTAACTCACCACACCAATTTAACTCTCAAAACAAATGCTAGCAATCTAAAATTGTTTTAAACCAAAACATCTGGTGACTTATTTTGAAGTCAATTAAATCTTATTAAATTTTTTCACCCAATTCCAAAATGTGACAGAAAGAAGATACAACTATATTTTTGTGCAATTTGTAATTAGATAACACAAGATTCTAAATACTGCAAATATCAAAATTTAATTCACAATGGTCCCAACCAAAGCTAGTGAGCTGAGGTCATGGAAAGGTAGAGAGATTTTGCTATGCCTCCCCCTACACACATTTATAGAACTCTTCTTCCAAAAAGACTCAATTGGCATTAGCATAATTTCAACACTAGGTGAAGACTTCTCTATTTTCCCAAGTTTAATTATTAATTGGTTTTTAATTTGTATTGCTCTAGATTTTGAACGATGGCCTTACTGCTGTGTAGTTTGTATTTTCATTGTTTTGCTGCTATGGAGCAGTTTAAAAAAATAGCAATGTAATTTAATTTAAAAAAAAACTGTTTAATATTAACTGTGAATTCACATGTACAGTATTTTTATATTGAATATATAACACATATATCCAAATCAACAAGCACAACAAATATACTGTTGCTATCATTTATAAAAGTACAAAAATCTTTAAATCTTAAATGCCTACTATACATACTATATGTAATTTGTTCCTATATTATTGGTATTCTAGTAATATCTAATGAAACAAATTGCTGTTTTCATAGTTTTGATATTGCACATTTTATCTTCTAAATATAAACTGATGCTGTAAAGCTTACATTTTAACAATGAGATGCAGATATTATTATCTGTTTAAACATATCATTCACTTCCTTCAAAGTTGGATGCTTCTTGAAATAATAAACTATCTTGACAAACAGTTAATATGGAACAGTTTCTCAACTTTGCTATACTGTAAAGTATATTATGTACTTGTACTAGTTAAAAAAACAAGTCACTAAGGTGTTAGTTAATTCATTAATTAATTAATTTTCCACACTTCTAACACACAATAATCCTGACTTTTGCCATTTTACGTGAAGTATATTACACTTTTAAATGTTTGAAACAAAAAATGCATTACATAATTTGAAGCAGCATTTCTTACAAGTAAGACTTACTGAGCTTGGAACTTATTCTAAGCTAATGAGGTCATAACTGTACCTGTAAATAATTGATAATTAACTGAAATAATATTGTAAATATCCCTTTCTTTTTCAGTTGATTTAGAGACACCTTTTAAAAATGGTTATTATACTGATTTTTTTCAATAACTTATCTGTGATTAATTCTGCGTATAGTTAAAATATGAATTGAACCTTCTACAGCCCATTGAGAGTTTAAAAGAAATACAGATGTCACCCAAAACATTACTCTGTACACTTTAACATGGGTTACTTTTGGAATATCCATTTAAAAAAAATAAATTGAAATGTTCACAGCCATTAGCAGTATTGTTAAAATGTAATGGCTGAATTTTGCAATTAAATGGCATGCAAATTTAGGAGTTACATTTCTATGACCACAATATTTATATTTCTAATAGCCTGGAATTGTGAGATAGGTGGCATATAAATTAAATAAGTAAAATACATTTCAAAAACCTGTGTATAACAAAGAATCAATGGTATTATAGAATTGTACTTAGTGATTTTAATTCTGCAGTATAATTAAAATTCCTATGCAATGCATACAGTAAGAGTGATGCATACATTGGGAGTCATAGCCATTGTCATGCATACCGATTGTATAGCATCCTTATTTTCAGTAAGACTTCTGTAATGCAGAAATACAAGGATACATTTTTAAAACTCCCATATGATGTGTGTGGCACAAATAAACAATGAGAAAACAGGACATTGCAATCATTTACAATGACAGGATGAAAGAAGACTAACATTATGTTACATGCTGACAATAAATAAATAACAGCCTAAAAAATTAGCAACTAGAAACTAAAAAAAATGACCCTGATTCAATTTTTGTCATTGATTATATCAATTTTTAAACTATTGCATGACCTTTTCCTTTTGTATTAAATACCCAATTACATGAATCTTGTTACAAATGGTATGGTATTTTTCCAGTCAGACAATCTACTTTTGGCTTAGTTCACAACACAATTTGCAATGCTAAAACCACCAGGCTTTTTAGGTTTAGTGTTTTCCACTTGTGCATGGATTTTGAAGTGATTTTAAATATGAGGGAAATCTGTAGAGCATCAAGAAATTGGCAACCATGCAGATCATCAGAAACCTGGCTCATTGCTCAAGAGACAAAGATGAAAACTGATGTTATATCTGACAGATGTACTGACATTTTTTTCTAGCAGCAAAGATCAGAAGATAAGCATTAGTCAACTAAACAACTTTGTTCCTGGATTTGAAGAGGATGAGATTTGAATCATGCCATTGCAGGAGCACAGATGGACTTTGAAACTTTGCAGGATGCAACCAGCAAAACTGATATGCTTCAATTCTTCAGTAATTTCCTCTGTGGAAATTAGATTTGGCTTGCACTGTTTAGTTACTAGAAAATGTTAGACCACCAGGAAAAGGGGAAAAACATGTGCTTTGAAATTTATTACAAATAGACTCAAAATTGACTAGGCAGCAGTTTCAGCCATCTCATTAGATACCTGGAAAATGTTCAAATAGAGAGGGAAGTGTGCTATTTGATGAGCTATTACAGTTTGTCTCAGTATACCACACTTTCCTCCTTGCAAGCATCAGTATATTGGCATGGGATAAAACTGGTTTTTTTAAATTTGTGAATGTAAGCACACTATATAAAATGTACCCAAACTGGTACTGTTCTTGGCAAAATTATGCAGGTGACAGATTGGGTAAGACTAGAAACTAATTTGTGTGTGGGGAGGGCGGGGGGGGGAGAGGATTGGCTTAGCTTTATTATGTGAAAGTCTCTATTCGCCATCTTCATGAAGGGTGTCATGGAATTCATCTGGTGGCTATAATGGAATATGCAACACTGCAACATAGAATGTAATAGAAATAACTGATAAAGAACACAAATTAATAAATGAAGGAAAGAGAAAAATGTTGTTTATCAATGAGACTGAGAGAAAGGGAAGGATACAATTGATCTGAACGAAGGATATAATGGTCTGCTATTATGATAAGAAGTTAGGAATACATACAGGAAATGAAGATTTTTTTCAAAATTATGAATAATAGGCCAAGATGTGTATCAAAAATGTGCATGACTGCTGTTGCTCTGTATGAAAATAAGAGTGGCTTACTTTCTGAGTATTGATTTATGTTAATCAATAGCATAGGGTTAAAAATAAACAACAAAACAAAAACAGAAATCATTGCAACATTTCATCAGCTTAGTAGTCAAAGGTTTTCATGAAGAGCCTTGATTTCATGGTTCTTTGGAAGCCAAAGACGGTTAGGAACAAGTTATTCCTTAAAAGCTTTGCTAACAGCAGCAAAGCTAAATAATGGGCTGTTGTAAATGATATGTTCTCATATTGCTCTGCAGGATTCACCAGATGAAAAGATTCAGTCCAGACAAGGCAATTTGGAGATAGCCAAATCCTGGCCCTTTTAGAGTTTAAAGTAACAACTAGCATACTGACCTGCAGCCAGAAGCTATAAGGCAGTTTAATTAATTCCATTGAGTAAACTCTGTAACTACATCCCATTATTTTTTCAAAAATACTCTCGCTGTAAAAGGAAAATTAGAGACTGTTTGATAATTGTATCAAGTAGCCAGAATGGTAGATGATCTTTTGAAGATGAGAATGTCACTCTTGCTGTTGTTGTTTATTAAAGTGGGAGCAATCACTTCTTATTCAAAGATTTATTTATTTATTTATTTATCAAAATTTCTAAACAGCACCCTCTCACTCAAAAGGACTCGGGGCTGTGTACAGGCAAGTTAAAAAACATCTAAAAACCAACAAGGACATACACAATTAAAACCGAATTAAATTTCCCTGTAC